>CABFWO010002135.1:99278-117780 GCA_902155825.1 Timema genevievae
AAAAAAAAAAGAAACATCAAAACGGTTATTTCTATAATTTAATATTTCAATAATCTAAAAAACTAAAAGGAAAATATCACTAAAAATAGATTGTTTGTTGTGAAAGTTTTGACTGCAAAAAAAGTCAGCTGCTCAACATATGGTCTTTCAGATCGTATGGTTTGGCGTATGGATACATGAGAGTAGGTCTTAATAACGTTTCCTAACTGTCGGTTAAGGGGGCCACCATGGTAAGAGTGAAATTGCCGAGCAAACGTTCAGCTCTAACGCAATATTTAATTCTACGATTCGTTATTTCAAAATGTGGTTGAAGTCAAAATAAAGTCGAAATACTCCAGGTTTTTTTTTCCTTAACAGCCCTGAAGTTTGAATTTTATTACTAAAAAATGTGTGAAAATGTGACTTTGGCTCATTTTCAACGACTTTTTAATCATATTTGTGAAGCTATGAGACTAGGCTCGACGAAAAAGGGCTCTAGATTTAGCCGTCCTCTAATGATTGCAGTCAATTTTTGATAGGTTATCAACAGAACATTGTAAGATATTTGAGAACTAGCAGCGAGCTTTCCTTCTTACCTTGAAATAATAAGTTTCGTAGTTTTCTTTCCTCTCTTTCTTAAGGGTGGTTTTAGGCGAGGGGCGAAAGGGAGTATAATATTAGACAAAATAGATAATTAGTTCCAGAAAACGACACAGACTATTGTATTTTATGCCATGTGACTTGACAGAGATCGTAAATAAACCTGGATTTAGTTTGCTTTGGAAAGTTTTGTTAAAGTTTTGTGTTTTACAAGCAAATGTGGGTGATCACAGGTTGGGCCTCAGGAAATTGAGGTAAGTGGGATACAGACTCAAAATCATTGATCAAAGGAATAAGTTACATGAAATATTGAACCAAAGGGCTCCTTGAGCTCTATTGTGTTCTGGAACCGTAGTCAGAAAGTCTGAAAGTTTCCCCGCGGGCTTAACTCATTATCGTTCAAAGACAAACTAGAGGGGGTTCCCTTCACAAGTATACATTTTTTGCTTTACAATATCTCGTTAATATTGCTTGCGTATTTTCAAAGTTTCTCTGGATTTTCGGGTAATTTACAAGAGCTATTATAGTTGGAGGTTGAACATGGAATATTTTGATCACTATAAAAAAATGAAGTGGAATTTAGTGGTTTATTATTAATGTATATATATTAGACTCAATGGCTATTCTTTATGGTTGTGAAACATGATCTCTTATCTTCCAAGACGAGAAGAAATTTAGAACATTCGAGGACAAAGGTTTTTAGGAAAATATTTGGTGGAAAAGAAGTTGAGGATAATGGATAGTGGAGGAGTTTGCATAATGATGAGCTACATGCCCTGTATTTCTCACCAGACTAATCAAATCTCACACGCTACGGTGGTTATAAATGCACTTCATTACACCCTATCCATATCTTGAGCTGGTCCTATACGGTCCACCTCATTGCACCCTACCTTTATCTTGTTCTATCCAGTCCACCTCACTAAACCCTATCCCTATCTTGAGCTAGTTCTATCCAGTCCTACTCACTACACCATATCCTTATCTTGAGCTAGTTATATCCAGCCCACTTCATTACACCCTATCCATATCTTGAGCTATTTATATACAGTCTAATTCATTACATTACACCATATTCCTATCTTGAGCTAGCGCTATTCAGTCCACATCATTACACCCTATCCATATCTTGAGCTAGTTATATCCAGTTCACCTTATTGCACTCTATCTCTATCGTGAGCTAGTTCTATCTAGTCCACCTCATTGCACCCTATCTCTATCTTGAGCTAGTTCTATCCAGTCCACCTCATTACACCCTATCCCTATCGTGAGCTAGCTATATCCAGTATATATCATTACACTTTATCCCTATATTCAGCTAATTCTATCCAGTTCACCTTATTGCAGCCTATCCTACTCAGTTCCATTACCCATCTGCCATATACACTTTTACAATCCAATCCAAAACTAAATAATCAGTTTAAATAATTCACATTTGATCAAAATAGTAAAAATGACTAATTTTTTAAATAATAAAGATTAAATATTTAATTAGATAACTTATTTTTTACAGTAATTCACGACTGCACTAAGTATTTAAAATGTGATCTACTAATACAAAATAACTATATTAATTATTTACACTTTAAAAGTGTTGTTTAGCAGTTTTTTACGTGTCTGTATACCGTATATTACTACTCGCTCAGAATATTTGCATTGACTCTTGTTAATGACGTGAGCGTGAATATCGTATAAAGTGGATAAAGTATGCCTGCCTTTGCGTGTAGGTTTAGTTTAGGTATAAACCTTTTCCGTCAACGGCCAACTTTACTAAATGATCATGAGGTTTTTCCTTGTGCCTACCGGAGTGTGTTACTGAGTAGTAATTTTTAGTTTATATCACAGTGAAATCTTCCTTAGACAACATCGCAAGGGTCCAGGATATTTTTCCGATAGTGCAGTGTTTCCGTTTAGTGAAGGTGTGTATAAAAGTTAAACCCGGGACATGCACGTAATTGAGATATCAATAAATTACCATACTCATTTATTTATCCACATAATAATTTATACTTATTGAGTAAGATTTCCAAAAGGGGACAAACAATCTGATTTCAAAACAGGTACCGTTAAAAGCTGAATTCCAAAAAGTGATTGACAAGTCATTATCGTGGAAACTGGGAAGGACAGAAATAACAATAAAGTTGTAATTAAAGTTCAAAATTCTGTAATCAGGGCAGCAAAAGAACTACGAAGAAGAAAGAAAGGAACTATACCTGATTTTACATTTCAACCCCTCTTAAAATAAAGAAAGAGTTTAAGAAAACAAAATTTTGTAGATCGTATAAGATGCCTAACATTTTTCCAAACGATGAACTCCAGACTTATTATTAACACCACGTCTTACTACCCATTCAGTTTATACGCACTTACGCTAATGTGTATTAGTAGGGTGATTGTGAGATGAAATGGGAGGACCTACAGTTTAACGTGGAATCCGAACCACGGTGGAGGTCTGGCATTCCACACACATGCACAAGCTGTGATTAATACATGTCTGGTTGAAGGTGAAGGAATGGTTTGATAAACAGATAAATCTGTGTCGGGATCGAGGATCGAACCCCGGACCCTCCGCACAGGAGTCTGACAACTTACCCCTAGACCGCCAGGTCACCTCACTACAGATAATTGCAAATTTTCCTTATTAAGGGTTATTTTGATTTCCGTTTCCACGTTAAACAGTTTCCATTTATTTCAGCCTTAAAGTCACGGGACTGGAGAATATTTCCGTTTAAGACAACACAGTGAGTGAATCCTGCCAAAAACGGTCTCTTTATCAAACTAAAATGTATTAACAGTATCTGCTTACCTTAAGACAAATATCTCCTGGAAAGACACAAGCTAAGCACAAGTAGGAACTCTTCTTCTTCTTCTTCAGATGATGATGATGATGATGATATATGTATAGTGAGCCAGTGATCGTCACCTTCTACTCACGTGTCGCCTTAATGTGTTTTAGTGCGTGCGTGTTCGTGTGCGAGAGAGACAAATAGACGACGCGCGCCGTCTAGTCGACCCTCACTGGCTGGCACCACGACGCTCCACTCACTGAGCTGTAGCCGGCGCTCTGGGATGGGATATTACGGCGCAGCATCCCTCTATAACCCCTTCATCTCTCCTTACGCAACCCCCTGACGTCCTTTCCCCCTCCCTCATTTTCTTACACCGTCTCTCTCTATCACTTTATTTACTACACACACTCTCTCTCTATCTATCACTCATGCTTGTGTATAGAACGTTTTATCATGCTTAGTTCAAGTTTCTTCGTTCTTTAAATTTCTATCCCTCTTGCCTTGTTCTCTTTTAATTGAACTTTCAGTATTCCGATATATCTATCTCTCTTTTATACCTCTTTAATATGGTAATATCTATTCGTGTTCCTTCCTCTCTTCCTCCTCTAATTTATCACGTTTTCTCTCGTATCCCGCAGGTAAGCTTGCGGAATCCATTCACTGTATAAATTGGTGTCAGAGGTGGGAGCGATATGTAAATTAATCCATGAACTGGGATTTCACGCGTCAATGCTGGAGATAATATGATACATTGCTAGCTGGTTTGCCTTAGAGATTCCTCTACCGCTAATTTATTCCTCGCTCAATGCAAATGATAACAGCAGACTATAATACACGTTTACTACTAGAACTTATATGAACAATAGACCTCGCTTCCTTACTAGTAGTTCTGTGAACAGTAAACCTAGCTCCTCCATGTTATTATCGTTACTACAGTCTTACTAGTAGTTCTGTGAACAGTAGACATCACTCCCTCCATGTTATTATCGTTACTACAGTCTTACTAGTAGTTCTGTGAACAGTAGACCTCGCTCCCTCTATGTTATTATCGTTACTACAGTCTTAACAGTAGTTCTGTGAACAGTAGACCTCCCTACCTCCATGTTATTATCATTACTACAGTCTTACTAGTAGTTCTGTGAACAGTAGACCTCTCTCCCTCCATGTTATTGTCGTTACTACAGTCTTACTAGTAGTTCTGTGAACAGTAAACCTAGCTCCCTCCATGTTATTATCGTTACTACAGTCTTAACAGTAGTTCTGTGAACAGTAGACCTCTCTACCTCCATGTTAATGTCTTTATCGTTCGATTCGAACCATTTTCATTTTAACAGATGTTCAATTAGCATTCAATTAAAAATTAAAATTTTTATCTTCACACGGGATTAGATAATATAACTTAGACAATATCAATGCTATCTGTATAAAAAGAAAGATGCAGATCACATCACTCGACATATTAAAGTAGATTTAATCGCTGTAATAGCTGTCGCCAACCTCTCTTTTTATTTAGAGCTGACTGTACCAGTGCGGCCAACGCTTCCGGACATAGGAAGATAAATTTGATCATAAAATAACTTCCGAAATAGCTCCTTAAATAACTTTTTTTTTTCAGGTTTCAAATCAGTGTTGACTACCAGAGAAATCATGACTTGACCGGGAATGTGCTAGTAAATCGATTTTCCCCCCTTTGACTCCCCATGGGACCAACCACATTTACAATAATATAATGAACTTATGAAGGGTTATCAGACTTAATGGACCAGCTAGAAACTTAATTCAAGGAGCAATTTACGGGTACAGTCATGTAAATCTTTGCTATGCTTTAGCATCGTTTCTTAGCACCCTTTCGCGTTATACGCGTAAGTACTAAGTACTATAATGTGTTAATGATAATAAATGTCGAATTTAGAATATGTCTACTTGCATTTGCGTGGAGAGAAAGCGAGAATGGAAAAGGAATTGGGGGAAAAATACTCTCAGTATATATGACTGGGATTCAAACACTAAGCAAAACATCAGAAGTACAGTCTATTGTGAAAGTGACGCCAGAAACCAGTAATATCAACTAAAACTGATTCGCTTTAATTGAAGCATCCTGTATGTTGGTTATTCTAAAGGTCTGCTGGCTGTATAGAATCATGGAAATGGCTGCAAAATTGACATGTCAGTATTATTATTATAATTATTATTATTATTATTATTATCAGGTGTTCTGTCTTACGACAGGTACATTCCTTTTGTCAGTGAACGTAGACTACCAAAGCGCTCTGTCTTCTGCCTCCTCCTTCAGCTCTCAAAATTTTCTTCTTTCCTTCAAGTCATCCAATATTTGAATCCTCCTCCTTCCTAAACTCCTCTTTCCCTTAACCTTGCCTTCTATGACGTCATGCAGAAGACTGTTCCTCCTAAGCCTGTGTCCGCTCCAGTTTTCTTTGTACCGAAGAATCACATTTAAAATGGTTCTCTTCTCAGCCACTCTTCTTAGTACTGATTCATTTGTCAACCTGTCTGTCCACCTGATCTTCTCAGGTCTTCTTACATTATACCATTCAAAATTAGTTGTAAATATTTTTAGCACTACCCGGTCAGTTTAAATGCTTATGTACTAATTACGTTAGTGGTTTTATGGATTATAGAAGTTATGTTTATAGTAAGCTTATCCGCATTTGCGTGGAGAGAGAGTGGAGAAACATTTTGGGAACACCACCCTCGGTGCTCGAAACTTGATCTCCCCGTCATCGGCAGTCTAGTCTACTGCGAGAATGATGCCTAAGCCCACACGGCCATCGAAGTGGGTTGGTTGGAACTATTCTCTAAAAATAGCCGCATTAGCGATTTATAGGAATTGGAGGCCTAATTTGTTTCGGACAAGTAACGGACAAATAACGGACAAGTCAAAAGTAAAATGATAAATATTTTTAAAAAGAGGGCTATATTTTACTGGATAATTTATTTACCTTTGACACACCTTTATCACCCACACGGTGGTCACATAGTCTAAGGCGTTCAAATTGCAATACAAAGGTAACTAGGGGGAACAGGATTTTAATAACAGCCATGTCCATAAGGGTGGTTTTAAGAAAGAGAGAGAAAAAATCTAAATTTCAAAATAACTCTGCGACAATATTTCTTAATCGGAGGAAAAGTTTAGGTTACGATATACCAAGATGGATATTTCAAAATTAACTAATATAAAGTTTTAAATAACTTTTTTTTTTAAGTTATTGATTCTTTTTCTCTTCTGGGAAACTCAACTTTATAACTTTATTATTATTACATTTGCTTTTAGAAAAGAAAAAATATTTTAATTTTTTTTACTTCACATATAATATAAAGTATTGGGATACTTTTGAGAATTTGAAAATTTATTTAACTTAGAAATTGTTAGAAAAAAACTTATTATATTGGCTTGAATCAGATTTTTTTTAAGAAGGTTATTTTACCTTTCTCTCGGACACTTTGGAGAGAGAAGTATTGTGATCTTAAAGAAAATTGAACTCGATATTTTGATAAATGTTAACGTTTCATGACCCACTGAAACAGAAAAAGTGGTTTTAGCGATGCCATCTGTCTGTACCCCAGCCTAGAACCTAAACCATTTTACCAATCTGGGTAAAACTTGGTATATAGTTTTTTTATAAGTTCCCCCACCCCAATGGATTTTTGGAATTAGATATCTAACCGTAATATTAAGGGTAGTTAAGTTACTGAAGGGATAAAAAAGAGATTTTTTTTTTCCAAATCTGCTCGGACAATTTTGATTACAGTTCATATCTCGGTATTGTTTGACATTATAAAAATAAAATTGCCATTCTCATTTCCAAGTGCAAATGACTTTAAGATTACCTTACATGAGCAGAATTCTTCAACTGTGATAATATCTACGCAGCTATTTGAGATATGAAATAACTTGTCATTGTAAAGTTGTAGTACTATTCAAAATTACAATATTTTAGTTTGAATAACTTTTATAAAACCAATAGTTTCTGAGCTATAAGTAAATGTATATATATACTAAGATTATTCTCTTTGTTGGGCAGAGATGCTCTTATTTTGCTAATGTTTCTGTAACAGTGCATATTATTTAATTTATGCTATTTAGTGGAGTGTTTCTGTAACAATTTATACTGTTTCACTTCACAAATATTGAGTTTTTAATAACTGTCTTTATATTAAGATAAAAGAGAAAGTTTGTGCAATAATATTTATTTGTTTAATCTTTGTGTGCACATAATGAAGACCCTAAGTGATTCGGTTGATTTTCTTTAAATTCAAAGATCGATTTTTACAAAGACGAGAATAAAATTTCGTTGTTTGCTTCTTATGAAATCAAATGGTGCAACGTCCACTATATTTCGGCGCGGCGCGCCGCGACGCGAGGAAGCGGCTTTGTGGAATTTCCGCGCCAGATGGCTCGAGGTTTCTAGAGAAGAACATTATTTTCCTCTCGGTGCGTCGTGGCGCACCTTTGTGGGGCGGGGGTAGCCGGTAAACGCAAGGAATCTCGGGAGGAATGCGCTCCGTGTCATTCAGACACCACTCGGGTGCGTTGGTTGGTTTAGTGCCGGCATTCCTCATACTACAACACGTGTTAATTTTCGTCGTTAGTTGTGAGCGTTTTGTATCCTTTTTTTTCACCGTTCATTTTGGTAACTAAAATTCACAATATAAATTCAGGTAAATTCCAACATAATCACCGTCGAACAGCATGTTTTCATTGTATTTTACCTTGTAGATCTATTTTTTTGTAACACCGCATCTTACTAGCCGTTTGGGTTATACGGTTATGTACAAATGGTTTTAGGGATTAAGAATATTATATTTACAGGAAGTGTACCCACATTTGCGTGGAGGGCAAATAGAAAACAATAAGGTATAAACAGCCCTCAATACATTCAACTGAAATTTAAGTCTTGGTCTCCCAGTCATTGGCAGTTCAGTCTTCTGCGAGAGTAGCGCACTAGACTATGCGGTCACTGAAGTGGGTAAGATTTAATCAATTAAAACTAGGGGAGAAAAATGGTAAACAAAAAGCAAATGCTTACCACAATATTTTAGCCATATGAAAATTATAGAACAAACTTTCTAATTACATTTTAAAAATAGATCAAAGAAACACTCCGGATGGACTCGGCGCGGCGCTATCTAGTGGGTGGAATCACGGAGGAAGGCGCATGGAATGTTCCACGCGGTGGTTCGGAACGGAGTGGGTAAACGTTTCATAGTGGGTGACAAGCTTAAGACTTCTATCGACATTTGTAGCATGTATTAGTGTATTGAGCTGGTGAGGAGGCTCCGAATCTTGGCTCAGTGAACTGAGGATGATTTTTGACAGGTGATTTATTATTGTGGTTTTATCATCCTCTCTCCACGCTTATGGCGATTCTTATTTGTAAAGGCCTACTTTGATAATATTGAAGTATTTTAACATATCAGTTTTTTACATATAGGTATGGTTTATGGTCTTACAAATTAAATTAGGCCGTTAATAGCGAGTGTGCTAAATCTATCGATATTAATAAAAATGTCAAAATGAGAAGATTTCCTATCACTCAATGAACCCATATACAATAATATTGCCTAGCGCTTGTAAACTAGACTGTACCGGGTCGAGCGCGCACGCTTGAATAGAACCAGTTCTCTATCTTTCAAGCGCGCGCACTCACAGACGTGAGAAAAAGGGAAGTCTGGCTGACTCTCACCCTTTGGTCCGCCATATGTTGCCGCTGTTCCTCCACATGCCTGTATGTGAAATGTGTCCGCCATCTTTCACAGCGTCATACTCAACCCACGTGTACTTTGCGAGGTGGTCAGGGGTCATGATGTCACGACCAACCCTTCCCCCCCAACCCCTCCTTTTAAATGGTCCAGCATATCGTAGCACTGAGGCGCGGTGCAGAACTTCTAGGAACTCCGCGTTATTTAATAAATTGCTTATTTTAAAATATGGTTCATGCCTAATTGGAGGTGAAAAATATACATATATTCAGATAGAATTTAAAACACACCTTCAGTGGCCGCATTGTTTAAGGCGCCACTCTCGTCTTAGACTAGATTGCCGATGACGGGGAGATTGAGGTTCAAATCTCGGTCACGTGTATTTTCCAAAATTGGTTTCAACTCTCCCTCCCCGCAAATGTGGGTACTATTCTTCTAAATATAGCCTTATTCATCCTTAAAACCATAAGACTAATTAGTGCATAAGCGAATAACCCGAACGGGTAGTAAGACGTGGTGCTAAAAATAAATTTAAACCTTGCATTTTAAGTTTAATAATTTTACAGAAAAATGATTTAAAATATTAAGACTAGTAATTTTTTTCAAGAGTTTGTCGTGAAATGTCTCATTTCTGAGATTTAAGTAGATAGTTAGAAACATAAATCCAGCCTTCCTCAAACAAAGAACATTTTTTTTAACATGGTTGACCCGCTTCAGTGAACGCATGGTCTAAGGAGTTACTCTCGCAATAATTAAACTGTTGATGACGGTGAAGTCAGGGGTTCGAAGCCAAGTCGAGTGGACTACGGCCACCAAAGCGGATTTTTTAATGTTTATTACAAAAAAGTAATTATTTTCTGAAAGATGCTCCAAATATTCGTTCGTAAGAAAATCAAGGTATAATTTCCTCATACCCATTCCTTTTATTAAATCGGTAATTACCTTGATTGAGAAACTATTAATACAATGTGTTACCCGATTTATCATTCATTTTGTACTTAAAACGCACATGATTTTTAGTTCTTTTGATTACCATTAATAAAAAAAAATTCTATAAAATCACACACGAATAATATTCAAATTTTTGTCAAAATGCAATGTATGAAATAAGTTTTTAAATATCCGCACTGCTGGGTGCGTGGATTAAATGTAGATCTCATCTATTCTGTTTTGATGTTGATGGGAGGTAGAGGTTCTAATTGTGACCATATGTTATTAAAGTCCCCTCCACTCCGCCGCAACTATATTATGTTATGCTCTGCCTTTACGCAAATCCGGCTATACATCCTCTAAATTCTACTTTCCTCACCCTTAATCCGTCAATGTAATTAATAGCGGATATCCCGCACGGGTAGGAAAAAATTGCTGATATTATTTTTTTCATTTATTTGTTGTGCCGATATTACGTCATCGGACGCCCAGTGTTCCCATAAACCTCCGCGAGAGCACCTGGCCGGCTCGCGGAGGGTTTTTTCCCGCGGGAAGAAGTAGTTCGCGCGGTTGGCAAGGGGATCTAACATGGTGTATAGAGTCGGCGTGATTTCGTGAACTGGAGGGGGTGAACGGACTTTTCCACCTCCCCAGACTGGTGGTGTGGTCAAAGAGAAAGTTGTACAGCAATAAATGTAAAGGCGTTGAGTGATTGTGTGATATTGTGAAATAAAGTGATGCCTTACAAAATTGAGTCTGTACAAAATGGTAGCGGAACGTGGTTCACGAAATAGTATCAGGGCGAAAAATTAAGGACCTATGAATTTATTCATCACGCAAGCGCAACATTCATAATGGTCAGAATAATCTTCAACCCGAAAACAAGAACGACATAGTCAAAGTGAGCTATGGACGCACCATCTACAAACAAGTACACCACAGCGGATTCACGAGCGACAAACAGACTGTACCAGAGTAAACTGGTGCTCTTCAACCCCGAACGAAACATATCCCAGTGCCGGGCCGGGCTTCGAAGGTGAAAGTTGTGATAATATCGTTCCCCAACGTAAAAGTGCAACGAAAACACGTGGAAACTCCAATCACCTCGATCCAGCCAACTGAAAGATAAGTAAGAATAAGACTTTCTGTAAGTTAAGAAATATTACATCTGCTCTTATGATGGGCGTCTAAGGAAAGGAGGCATTTCTAGAACGTTACCCGAACTATAAAATTAAACCTACTTCTTTAAGGAATGATAAATGTGAATCAAGGTTTAAATCAATATTAAACATGAACTTATACAAATCGTTACTCAACACAGGGGTGTAATTACTTACACACTAGATTCGCGTGTGTTCTTAGGAAATTATAACTCTAGTTTAATGAGACTATTATATCATTAATATATGTTTTAATTTAACTCATTCAGTTAAAACAAAATAACTTTACCTCTAATGGTATCGAACATTATATATATTAAACAAACTCAAGTCACATACTTTTGGACTAATTACAGTGTTTACTTCTGTTAACCGAACTATAGACAAATATAGTTTTTTTTTTAAAAAAAGAAGTTATTGAATCACAAGACGAACTTAAAAGTGTGTTCTATTCTACAAACATAAAATAAACGAACGTCTTAACTTTCAAATAAATTAAGACTAGCTTTAAATAATTTTTCAAAGCAGAACTTGTTCTCGCTAATATTAGCATGCTTTAGTATGCTATAATATATTTTGAAATTTGCTTACATGTTGCTTTCCTAGAATATTACTATGTTATTATTAATTATAATATTATTAGTTATAATATTATTAGTTATAATACTTGTAGTACATAAGAATTAATGCTTATAAATGTTATGTGTTTAGCACTTGTTATTATAAGCCTGTTGATTCAAACTAGTCAAATGAAATACCGAAGCTTAATTAAACATAAACAGGTTCTTTAGCTAATGGTGAACTCTTATTCCTATTTAAATTTAAAAGAATAGACTCTATTAAATAATTTATTATAAATCTTAACAATATGATATAATATTGAAAGTAGTGTCATACAACACTTATCCGACTAATTGATTATATATAGTAATTTTTCTATAACTTATTTAATTTGTACTTTGTTTGAAATTATGATTCCTGATTGAGCGTAGCGGTGACATGCAACCTTTGTACAGTACGTTGAAAAGGTTACCAATTGGAAATTATTTGTGAGGCTAACGTGGTGGAACTATAGATTGAATAGGCTAACTTTATGAGGTTTAAATTTTTTTTCAAAGGGTTCTCCACTCTAACTCTTGGTCCAAACTGGAACACCTCAATGGGAGTTGAGGCTTACGCACTTTAACTTATGGAAGTTACCCATGCAATCCCATTAAACATTATACGTGATTTCAGTTGGAAGTTAGTGGAGGTAGTAAAAATACTCATTATTTCACTAAGCATGACTTAAGTCGCAACCTCAGACTTGGATATGGCAAATATTTGATTGTAGTCTACCCTTGACCCTATTAATTTAATTAGATTAGCTATAATTTAGTTTAGTTTTAAACACTTTTGTTCCAATTGAAGCCAAGTAGCAAGGAGGTGTAACTAAGAAATATGGTCTCTTTTTTTTTCATAACAATATTTGTAATCCTCAACAAATATAACACAAGAGCCCCATTCAAAAGAAGTAGTTTGATATTATCTGAGTCAACTGTATTCTCATTCAACGTTTGTAAGTTTTACTTTATGATTAATTAGTTTACTTTATTCATGATATTTGACTACTTCCGCATTAAGGTGAATTATCAGGATTTTTCTTATTTTCTAGTTTCATATGTGAGTCGAGGAGCCATCAGTGAATTTTTTTCTATAATTTATTGTTAACTTGGGCGTAAATGCTTTATTACTATGAATCTTAAGTTGTATAACCATCTTAAGTGTACTTAACCTAGGTTCTTAACGAAGGGATAAATGTTATTAATTTAAACTATAAGCTTGGATAACAAGTACCAATTTTTGGCCGGTGTATAACGTGTTAACTTCATCCGCCCACCATTGTTCAAAAGGAGGGAAGGGGTGTCCAAGTGTTTCAATCAACCAACAATGTTTCTCACCGAGGAAAAAATATTTTTTCTTAGAGAAAATAGGTTTACTTGGGGAGCCTGAACGCTTAGTTTATCGGAATAGAGGAAAGTTCCCAAGGAATCTTGAATACTTGTCAACTAACTCGGGGCACTCCGGGAAAGATGCTTACATTTAACCTGAATAAATGGAAACAAGGTAGGCATATTATGCTAACTCCCTATATTCGTTGACCCCTGAACCAATTGTTACCTTCCAAGATTAGTTTTATAACCGCCATTTGAATTCATTTAGGGTGAAATAATACTTTCAGCCTTTCGCGCAATTACTTTTAGTATTCTTTAGGCCTCATTTTGAAGGGACGAAATGGATACCCACATACTACTTAAGGACGAACTATTTTATGAAATTTCAATTAGAGACACAGTACCATCGTCCTCGGTAGCCAAAATGAGGAGTAAATTAACAGACCTATTAGATCGGGAAAACGACACAGGGACCTCGCTGGTGGAAAAGGAACTTATACCTAATCTGTCCTCCAAACTTCCGCACTTAACAAAAAACTTGAAAATCTCAAAAAAGAGGTGGGAGATAACGCGTAGCTCACCTATTTGCAAAGGAGAAAAGTGTCTACTTGTCTGAAACATTTAAAAGATTGGGTGGATAGAGCACGGTTGGACGACCCTGGATGGGGAAACCAAAGGGAAAAATTTAGGAGAGACTGGAAAGACCTCTCAACAAAAGCTCTAGAAAGAGTGAACAGGGGACAAAATACCGTAGAGACCCAAACGCAGGAAAAACCACCACCTTCGCCCGAACTGACTTTAGCACTTGAAAAATTAGGAAAAAAGACCCACATACCAACAACCAGTAGACTTGACGGAACGTGCAAACCTTTCAAGCTACAAGAGGATTACCTACCGGGAGGATCTAGCGCTCCAACGGAAAAGAGAATAGAAACCGACTTAAAGGACCCACCCGAGATCGCACGAAAGGAAATTAACCGAAGCAGTTTCCAAAAGCGAAGATAGTCCGAGATCAAGAGGAGACATTTTAAATATATTAAAACTAGTACGCGACTGGAAGATTATATTTTCAGAACGGTCAAACCCAATGGACTTCCTAGAGAGGCTCAACGAGCTTAAAGAAACCTATCAACTTTCAGACCAAAAAACAATCGACGCACTGCCTGAACTGTTCGCGGGGAAGGCTTTGTTGTGGATAAGGAGCCACAAAGGGGTATGGACGGGGTGGGAGGAATTTACGGAAGCATTTAAATTGAAATATTTTCAGTCCGACCATCTGGAATCCCTAGAAGACGACATAAGAACCCGACGCCAAATGCCTGGAGAGTCTGTGGCAAGCTTTATTACCGACCTTCAGACATTGCTTAGGAGACATGGAGGTTACACACCTCACGAAACCCTAGATATAATATTTAAGAATCTAGGCCCGGAAATAAGGGTCAACCTAGACAGATCCCAACTTAACTCAATCGCTGACTTACACAGGAGAGCAACATACTTCGAAAGTGTGTGAAGGGAAATATACCAATATCGGACAGAGCGCAAAGGCACAAGACTCACTGAAGGTGCCCTTAAATTCTACTACAGCAACGAACACCAGAGGACATAGACAAATTTGGGGAAATAGATCGTTTCAAACTAAAAGTAGCTATGGCAACAAGGACCGCCAGACAGCTAGAATGGAAACCGCGCAAGGGAAACCACTGAGGAGATGCTTTCAATGCCAAGGACGAGACCACCTCGTCAGGGACTGTCCTGAAGAAACCGAGGATCAAAAGGCATCCTCGAGGGGAAACACACGTAAACCAACACATTTATGTACGCTAAAACATAACAAATTAGGCCACAAGGAAGTGTATGCAAGTGATCCCCCCCCACAACTTCTGGGCTTAAAAATCCAAACGGGGGAAATGGAGGAAAGAGCCTTGGTTGACACGGGCGCGATGAATAACGTGATCTCTAGGGAATTCCACGAAAAACTAAAGGAGAGCAACCTGATCCGTTGAACGAAGAGTTGCAATCTAAAGTGCGTCGTGGCTGACGGACAATCCATCCATATAGAGACCAGAGTTAAAACTTCCGTGAATATAGATGCATTTTCATGGCCCGTGTGGTTTTACATCGCGCCGAGTCTGGTTACTGAGGCCATACTAGGGCAGGAATTCATCCAAGGAACCAGGATGAAAATCGATCCCTACAACAAAAGAGTTACGTTCCCGTATGGATCCACGCACGTAGTGGGAATGGTGACCATGAAAGATAAAACGGAGGAAATAAATACCATAAAAGGGAAAAATAGGCTTGTGTTTAATGAACTAGCCAAAGAATACACAGACGTCATAAACAGCTGCGTAGGGAGTACCAACGTTCTAGTTCATGATATCGAACTAATTGACGTTAACCCAATCAGGTCCAAACCGTACCACTATGCCCCCCTCCAAAATTTGAAGAACTGAAACGACATATACGAACCTTAGAAAGCAAAAACATAATCAGGAAGTCAAACAGCCCTTGCGCCTCCCCCTGTTTTTTAGTGACGAAGGAAGGCAAGGAGAGTAGATTAGTAGTGGATTACCGGAAGCTAAACAAAATGATCAAATTCGAAGCTACTCCAATTCCAACAATTGAAATGGCTTTACAATACCTGGGAAAAGCGAAGATTTACACAGTGATAGACCTTAACAAAGCTTACTATCAGGTCCCGCTGACAGAAAAGTCCAAGCAAATCACCGCTTTCATATCCTAAGCGGGGCTATACGAATTCTATGTATTACCTTTCGGTTTAAGTACCGGAACACAAATACTAACCCGGTTGTTAAACGAAATATTTGGAGACATCCAATGTGTGTACCTGTTTAACTATTTGTATGATCTTGTTGTTTACTCCGATAACATGGAAGACCATATGATCCACGTGAGGGAAGTGCTGAACAGGTTAAGACAAGCGAATCTGACGGTCAATCCTGACAAAGTCGCTTTCGCGGTCTTTGAGATAGAATTTCTGGGACACATAATGTCCCACAAGGGCCTGTCCATTGACCTCGAAAGGACTAAGGCGATTCGAGAATATCCTTTACCTGGTACGCACCGTAAATTAACACGATTCCTGGGCATGGTGGGATTTTTTGGCAGATTCATCCCCAACCTGTCATCAGTCGCCTACCCGTTGTTCCAATTGAAAAAAAAAGGTAGGGACCCTGAAGTGGACGGAGGAAAGCAAAGACGCTCTCCAAAAACTGAAAGAATCACTAATTTGCCCACCCGTATTAAAACTACCAGATTTTAGCCAAAAATTTGTCCTGCAAACTGACGCGTCCTCAACAGGACTAGGAGCCGTGCTAGGACAAATGACCAAAAGGAATTTTCAACCGATCGCGTACGCCAGTCGCACACTGCACAAGCATGAGGCCAACTACCCAACCTATGAACTAGAAATGCTGGCAGTAATATTTGGGATAGACAAGTTTAGGCAGTATTTGGAACACAACAAGTTCGAACTACATTGTGATAACCAAGCTGTGACCTGGCTGCTTCGACATCCTCGCCAAGTGGGGAAAATAGGTAGATGGATAGCACAGCTATTAGCATTGAACTTTGACGTGATCCTTTCCCCCTCCCCAGACTGGTGGTGTGGTCAAAAAGAAAGTTGTACAGCAATAAATGTAAAGGCATTGAGTGATTGTGCGATATTGTGAAATAAAGTGATTCCTTACAAAATTGAGTTTGTACAGTGTAAATAAGTGTTTACAAAACACATAAGAAAAAACTCCATAGTGTCAGCCACACACTATGAAGAGATTGTTTAATGAAGAGGATCGTGGAGTGGAAGAGAGAGAGGGAAAGAGGAGGAACAAGGTTTGGAATGCTAACAGATATCAAGAAAGGAAGAAGCTACAAAAAGGATGAAAGAAGACGCTCAAGATTGAGGGAAATGGAAGATGTCCAGTTGATACCTGTCTCAGGACAGATTCACAGAAGGAGAAAGTGTCAGCCATACTGATAGAGTGGCTGCGGTATGTTGGTGAAGATAGTGCCAACTTCTGAGGATAAAGTGTCATGTGGCCAGCCCAACGAAACCTCCGGCTTCTAATATCAGTTTTCTAGACCTGAGCTGCTACTTTAAAAAAGTATACGCCGTTTCAAACTCACTGCTTTACAGAAAATCTAGAAAAGTGCTTAAAACACACATAATGGTAAATAGAACATTCGGTTTATTGACTATTCACCAGGTCACGCAATATATAACAGAGCCATCTATGTGTCTACCGTAGGGGTATATGTTTTGTTATACTCGAGTGTACATAATATTTGTAGTGAACCCCAATCCAAGCTCCACCAATATTTTTCTTAACCAACCATTTTCATTTTGATAAAAACGCTCACTTGGTTTTAAAAAAAAGTTATTTCTTCATTTATTATTTTCTAGAATCTATTCTAACAATTTATTAGTTCAAATTGTTGATTCTAATAGTCTCATATTTCTTCTGAAAGAATCTCAAACTGATATATATGTGTGTCTCTAAAAAAAATACCACTCGTGTTCATCAATCTCTACCGAAACGCAGAGGCGGTTTCATCAAAGGAAAAAAAAACTAATCAAAAGATTCACCTTCTGTAACCAAGTTCGTTACTCACAAGTTTCATGTGCCACAGCCAATGACGCATTCTAGAGAAATTGAAGTCTATTTTGATTGGGGTATTTAAGGTGGGCTGGATGGGGACGCGAGAAAGGGCTATTGTTTTTGCAAAACATTTTCTTTTGGACAACATAAATTAATATTGCTCTGGTAAAAAACATAGAATTTAATTTTATTCCCATGCTGATATCAACAGTTGTTGAGTATCTGTCATGAGCATAGCAGCATTAGATGAGAAACTTTTTGAATGAATAAAAAAAGTTGTCATTAAATTCCAGGACACCCTTGACATGTATACAAGAAATTTTGAGGTCATCATGTGAAGAAAATTAAATTTTATGTTTGTACTGGAGCGATGTCTTATTTATTTTGGCAAAAAAAAATCCATAAAACCTGCAAAAGCACTGGCTTTTTCTAGCGTCCCCTTCCATCCCACTGACACGAGTACTTTATATATAGTAGAGTCTCGGAAACTCGACACTCAATAATTTGAAATTCCGTATAACTCGACACGCGCACGTGCACACAGTTGTTGGTGCCAGTCATCACAATCCAAGCTCATTCAACTGTATAACCTCTCAGTTTGTTCGTGTAATTTGAGTGGACCAGTCGTGCTGTGGTGTTTATACAAGTGCTGTGTTTGTTATTTTTCCAATTCAGTAAGTGTTCGTCCATAAACCACGTAACGCATTTTTCTTACCTTTTTAGCCCCCCTCCCTCCATGTAACTCCATGTAGACATTTAGCCTAGCC
>CABFWO010002136.1:0-40105 GCA_902155825.1 Timema genevievae
AGTTCACCCGACCGAGATTCGAACCTCGATCTCCCCGTCCTCGGCGGTCTGGCTCAACACGACTGGCGCGTTAGCCAACTACGCCATCGAGGCGGGTCCTAGTACTGTAAGTTACACACGAGCAAAAGTTGCTTTATTTACGACTGAAGCCCGCCCCTAAGGCACCAGTCCATATTCACATCTGAGGAGATTGTGTTTGAATTCTACTGGGTGACATTTTAAGCTTATTTTTATGAATATTGAAATTATGATGAGATATAATCATATCGAATGAAAAGAGAAATCTAATTTTTTTTCAAACTGAGTTTACAAATATTAAAAAAAAAAAAAAGAATTGTGNGTGATATTAGAACCACTGGTATTGTAATAAGTTTAAATGATTGCGTAATCTATAAGAAATTAGTACCAATGTAAAGAGAATAGAAAGATAGCTCCACTTGAAGGAATTTGATTAGGTAATTGCTTACGTCACTCAATACACAACATTTACCTATATTTAAAATACGAGGACAGCCTAACATACATATTTTCTTAAATAAGTAGAGTAGTGACGTTTGTTGGAAATTGGTGTGTATTTTAAAGGTGTACTTATTATTTAAAGTTCCAAAAGGTAACCTGATTTTTAACAGCCTAGTTTGTCTTCTAAATAGCTTCGTGTATGTATCCCGCTGACTTGTGTACTGAGTGACGTCACAAGCCACTTTAAATGTCTTTCTTCATCTAGTGCTCCCTTCTATTCTCTTTACATTGTTTAATAGTGCCTACAGGCTACAACTTAAGAAGAAAAAGAGCACTCAATTAATGCACAATCTTTTAATTTCACACTTCATTTTATTAATTTATTTCAATGATTCATTACAAATGTAACAAGAAAAATGAAAATTATAATTTTTATTTTCCAAGTTACGCTAAATATTTCTAATAGTGTTTATAAAAAACAATCACGTCATATTATATCCATAACAACGATATACAGCAATCACAGCGCTGGCTTATATTGCGGCAAATTATGTAAATAAAAGCATCAAAGTCAAGTCAACCTTTACATGCTGTGCAATGAGGGGTATTATTGGGGTGCAAAGCCATTTTTCATTGTTAGTACTCAATGTTTTTATCAGAAGAGGTTAACTTTATAACCAATATATTCCTTATTTACCGATGACAAGTCATCAAACGCAGAAAAATGGTTGCGTAAAATTTCCAACCAGACCTCAACTGTATTTTGTTCGATATTAAGTGTTACAGATCAATATTGTTAGTAGTTACGCTCCTTTATTCTAACTCATACATCAATTAGTCTCTAAACAGGATGGATAACAACTTTTGTAGAAGAACCCTTAGCCCTTTCCTAAGCGCCTTTGTCTGGGATTCAAATTCGAGTCTTGATCTTCGGATCAAAATTATGTATACTGGTCGAACATGTTGACATTTTTTTATATAACTCTTCCACTGCCATATTTTATAAAACAGATGTAATAATATTTTTTAAACATTGAAAAAAAAATAAAGATTTCATTTTTCAAATTTAGAAACTACGATTGTGTTTTAGGAGTTAGGAGTAAAGTTTTACTCCTCTAAAAATATTCACAATCAATCTAAAATATATGCATAGTTAAGCCTAGATAAGTCCAAATTTAGATAGGCCAACTTAATTTTTGTTATCAGCTAGCGAACGTGTCAAGTCGAAAGTGCCTTACGAAGCTGAAATATCATATGGGCAGCGCCAAGGACAGAAATTGGATATCTTTGGTGGAACACGTCTTCCTAACTGTGAGTAATTTTATAGCTTTTTGACATGGAATACTTCTTATCAATTGTGATTTACTTTAGTATTACTTGGCCGGAAGACATGTGTGACATACACGATCCTTATCCTAAAGGACATGTTTTGATTCTTGAGAAGTTGAAATTTTGCCAAGATGAGTTTCGATTTTACTAAGTGCTCATAATAATATTCTGCAGAAATTTAAGGGTTTGGGGTAGTAATATACAATGCCAAAAAATAGCAGCTCGGGGATATTAATATTAAAAGCTTTAGAAAATTATTCAAAGCCTAAATAAGAATTATTCTCTTGCCCCAATTTGGAATAAACTTTGAACTCTTAGAAATCAACACAAATGCATTTGTATCTCTGTGCAAAGAAGTAAAGAACCAATTATTAATTTCGAACTTTAACTACTGTTCTCACTGGTGTGGAACAGCACGTTACTACCCCCAATGAATTCATTATGGTTCTCCAGTCGACTAAAGTGCTACAATATACTTTTAAGCGCATTAAACCAATAAACATTTTAAAAAAATAATTCTGTAAATACGTAATTTAAAATTAGTCCCGTGGGGCCTTACATAGAATGACATATCGTGTTACTTTAACGTATCAAAATTATTTAGGCCCACTCTTTTTTTTTTTTAGTTTTTTTATATAGAACAATAATATTGTTCTATTTTTACTTAAACTGACAACATCAAAACTTTATGAGCAAAGTTCATTTTATTTTAAATCAGTTAGAAATATGAATCACCGCGTTAAACTTTAGGGGGAATCACCAAAACTATGTGTCCTGTTCTCCCCACATCGTGCATTGCCGCTCAGGGGACAAATGGAAAATTATATACTTTTGGTAGATAGAGTAACTTACAATTATTTTAATGGAAACATTTATTTTCCAACAATTTGACCATTTCCAATTTCATCGTTGCTTTAAGTCTGAAATAAATCAAAATATTGGTTTGATTGTTGAAGGTTGCCAACATCATTGTTCTCTATATTAACACATCTAATATTGATGCTTATTTAATTTATGTAATATTTAATTAAAGTTGCCAATATAAAAATTCCTATGTTAATTTACTTTATTATTATTATTATTATTATTATTACTATTGATAATGTATATAATTTTCACTCACATTATTAAAAATGTGTTGAAAAAAAAACGTATATCCATTTTCCCAATTGGGCTTTTTAGAATATACAGGATTAAGGGCTTGATAAACGGGTACTAAATGCATTATGGGGCCGTAGGGGAAGCGATGTAAATCTATTCACCCCAATTATTACAACTTTTTATTTTGTTTAATTTTTCATTCAAAATGTTCCAGCTTCACCAATATTTGTGTTTATCCATGGCGGATATTGGCAAGAGCTCAGTAAAAATATCTCTAGCTACTGTGTCACACCTTTATTCGATGCTGGGATACGTGTGGTCATTGTTGGCTATGACTTAGCACCAAAAGGTTAAAAAAATTTTATTATATTGTTCATTTAATCTTGAATAAATAAAACTATAAATGTATGTTTTTGAATGCGATGGGTCATAACGTATCGGTATCTTAATCGACAATTTACATATATGGCTATAGTCATGTATTTTTGAGTAAAACTTTATTGTAAATAATTATTTGACAATTATTTTAAAACCTTGATTTTCACTTTTAATTAGAGAGAAAAGTGTTCAATTACACACATGTTTGAGAAGAATATAATTTTAATATATAGATAGTGTTAAACATTCAGAAATAATATTTTCCTCATAGTAGTTTTAAAATATGTTTGATAAATAAAGTTATTCGAATATAATATATTTCCATATTAACATAAATAATTACAATTAAAAAATTGATTACACTATTAAAATATTGATACTAATTATATGTACTGTACAGTGAAACTGGAGACTATTGTTGAAGAAATCGAGGAAGCTGCAGTTTATATAATGAAATATGCCATCAAACTTGGATCCAGGTATAATATAATTTGCAAAATAAATAATAAATTGTCATGCCTTGATATGGGGAATGTTGTCACATAAATCTATCATTAGTCTTAAGGAAATTGGAACAGTATCACGATGGCGCGTATGAACACTAAGAATCACTCATATTGTTTGACATGAGCTAATAGGTATTCCATTGGCGGGCAAAGATTTTAATATTTTGTTGTCACTAATCAAGAAATGTAAATTATTAATCTATGTTCCAAGATGGTTCTGGTATGTGTAGAAAATTTATAGGCTATAGGCATTATGCTCCGCATGATTTGTAGCTAGTCAATTAAGTTCAAGAAATGAAATCTGATTCAAATTAGTGATCAATACATACATACATTCCATATTCAACACAAAATTATAATCGGGGTACGGTATTTTATGCTTTGTATAGGTCTGGTAAATAAGTAGTTTAAAATGTAAGTAAAGGAGTACTCAAAGCATCTAAATTATTAACATTGTGTTTATTCATTATCATATTTTAGTAACTTATACAAACGCTGAAAACACATTGTCTCATTATCTAATTGCAGAAGAGTGGTTTTTGGAGGCCATTCAGCTGGGGCTCACCTGTTAGCAATGCTGCTATCTAGTGTCTGGTACAGCAAACTGCACGACGATCAGCGGAAGTTAATCAACGGGTTTATTCTTTTCAGCGGAGTGTTTGACTTAAAGCCAATAGTTAACACATATATCAACGATGCGCTAAGTTTATCGCAGTAAGTTTATGTTTCATTTCTAAGGAATTTGATACGGAAAAGAATTAATTCTTGAATACTTCTATTGTTTAAACAAAACTATGAACCAATCCATCTTAAAATACAATAGTTTTTCAAGTTATTCGCAAATTAATAATGACAAATTTTAATGCAGTATATCTTTATCGAATAATAAATATGCCATGGCTATTAGTCCTTATAACATTAGATTATAATAGAGATTGAATCCCTAGTCATTTATTGATAAACTCCCTCTTTTTAGTATCCGACAGAACCTAAACGTAAGCCCCCAGCCATCATTTCAGAGAATGTTTTAGTCCAGCGCATTAGATTGTTGCGCTAGTAGGCCTACACTCGACCACGGTATTAATCTCAATGTTATGGAAACATTTTTGTTTCACAATAATTATTATGAGGAAACCGTTCATTTTTAAATTTTTCAGAATTATTATTTCCCATTAAACATAGTTTTGAAAACGCGTGCTTTTACAGTGCAATACTGTCATGATATACTAAAAAGGCTATAATCATCTATTAATTAATATTATACTTTACTATAAAATAATTTACGTTTTACGATTACATTAAATGGGAGCATTGCCCTTAAATCATTTGAAATATTACCATTTATATTGAGTAATATGGACCAATTCAAAATGGGTGCCTGCTACTTGTAAATATAATATAATTTTACTAACCCTTCAGAAACCATTTTATTATTGCCTCCCATGGCTAACGTAATATAAAGATGTCCACCCAGAACCAGTGGAAGCATCAGAACATGTATACGGACTACTAATAATACAAAACTTCAGAAAACGCAATGAATTTCTTGACAAGTATTTATATAATTGCTTTTTTTCTACAGGAGTGATGCGAGATTGCTTAGTCCGATGTTTCTTGATATAAAGCAGTCAGGTTGTGTGAAACTTCCCAAGATACTTGTGGTGGTAGGTCAGTACGACTCTCCTGCGTTTCAAGAACAGTCCAAGCAGTATGCACAGGTATGTCCGATACAGACACACAGCTAAGAGGAACATCGAGTTTGCAGTGAAGTATTGTTGCTATATATTTCTAAAGTAGGTGTCGTTAACGTATTGGTGTCCTTAGAATATTAAAAACGCGTGTTACGGAATAGAATATTAAAGTTAGTATCTTTAGTGATATACCACGTTAACAACACCACCCTCGACAATGTTTCCTTGCAACATAGGCAGCCTACTCATTATATCGTACTTTGGTATAGTTTCTTACAAATGTGTTATTATAAGTTATACAAATAAACTGTATTTTAAAGTACAATTTATGAATCATTGGTTTCAAATCCTAAGTCTAACACGCCTTTGTTTTTCAGAAGCTACAGCATGAGAACTATGAAGTCAGCCTCCTCACAATACCAGACGTGGACCATTTCGATATCGTAGCTAATTTGGATAGTGATGAATATATCTTAGTTAAAACTATGCTTGAGTTCATTAAGTCATAGAATTAGTATGGTTTTTTTATACTTTGTATTTTATAAATAAAAGGGTAATTACAAGATGGATTTCTCTATAGCTTATGCAGAACAAAACTAATCATAGGCCTACAGCCAATAATGTAGTAATGTAGTAATGTAGTAATAACACTAAATAATGTGTTCAAGAGTATGCTACAAGGTGATGTACAAGAAACATGTGTATGTAAAAAGCCACAAGACATATGAGATAGCAGTTGAGGTGAGATCCATGAAATATGTAAGGAATGGGCGAGTTTATTGTGAAATACAATCAAGAAGAGGATGTATAGACTTTAGAAAAATCAAAGTGGACAAAATGGGTATTAGGTTAAGGTAACTATTATGTTTAGGTTCCATCCCTTCATAACGCAAAAATAAAAATTGTTGATATAAATCAACAATTAAATTATGGACAACTTTGTGCAAACATAATTGCTCAGAATTGTTTAGTAGCGTAAAGTTAAGCTAAACACAGGGGTGTAACAAAATAAAAGTATAAAGATTGGTCTGCATCTACAATGGAAGTAGATTAAAATATATTCCTATAGGCTATAAAGACTGGAAAACTGAACAATGGGAGAACCAGCATCAAAAACCGTTCTTACTCCACATCTTAATCGTGATGAGAATCAAATAACAAGTGATGTGAAATGTCCAGTGATGAAAAGTAAAATCTGTGTTTAAAGAAGTAGATTAAAGTATTCACAATAATAATAATAAAGGTATAAAATTATGACATAAAACTCTATTGTGTATCTTAAGTGCCAGGTTTTACTCCCAATACTAGCTAATAATATATGTAATCAAACATGGTTTCTTAATTGCGTTTCTATCTTAAATCTGAGAGAATTAAGACAATCATACTATACAGCAATGTAATGAGAATATAAGGTAGCACCAGATGGAGATAGACACGGTGACTTCATTAATTCAATAATACATTTAAAAAATCCATTTGTTTTATTTAAGCTGTCGGGTAGGACGATATAATAATTAACGTGTGTGTTAAAACGAATACATCAAAATATAACCACTGCTCTCCAATATTTAGGTTCATAGTTGAGTAGAATGCGGTGGAGTCGTTACATATAATTCCACTTTCAGCTATGACAATATTTTATAATCATAAAATACCATTCAGGTCCATATTCATATATTTGAACGGTGTATATTTAGAAAAGGTATTTACAAGCCCCAATACCTTTAATAATAGGGTTAACAGAACAGTTGAGACACTCCGTCAACCTATGACTTTTCCGCAGACGCCCTCTCACCATTGATCTCTATAATATAACTGGATGGACATACACATACACATTGCCAAGGACAAAAGCGTGACGCTCAAGTTTATCGTCTGCTACACTAATGGGGGGAAAGATTTAACGGTTTCTTTCTATGTCCTTATGCGAAAACATGTCCCTGATGAATAAAAGTGTTATTGTTTGAAAATATGGAGGATTATACCACACTTTCCTGAAGAAACATTTTCATTCAAGGATACACAATTTAGTTTTACAGGTAATAATGTACAAATACGAATCAAAACTTTAACATATTTAAATATGTAATTATCATCAATGTTATTTACAGTGTTCCACGACTACACTTACATTTAAAGTTAGTTATTAGCTTATATATTGGTTTCAGAAACATATTATATTGAAAGTTCGATAAATATAATGAATAAAGTATCTTAAAACTTTATTAAATTTGTTTGAATGACTAACTTTGTATAGTTGCCATACATTCAAACTATCACTTAGGTTATAGGCTTGTGGAAAGTATTATTATAATTTTTTTTAAAGTTGGCTCATATCTTTCATAAACCATATTATGTTGAAAGTTCGATAACTATAATGAAACAAGTTAGCTAAAAACTGTATTACATTTGTTTGAATGACATACTTTGTGTAGAAGTCTTACGTTCAAATGATAATTTAGATTATAGGCTTGTAGGAAGTACAGTATCTATTAAACCCTGATTTCAGTAATAATCCCAATCTGTAAGGCTTTATTTCGTACCAGAATACTATCATATATATATATATAATATTTTGGTAGGATAAACAGCCATTTAGAACGGAAGTAGAAATTTCCTTCTGGAAGGTCTTTTATCCTAACTAAACACAACCATAGGGTAGGATTTTGGTACGAGATAAAACCTTACTAGCGAGCTTCCTTCAAAAATCATCGTGTATATTAGGCTATATCAACTTATTTAAAGAAAAAACTAACCAGTTTCGAACTTTGATATACTCTTCAAAGCTTTTACTAACATATTTATTTAATTTAACTACTCACACATTAATTTATCTCATATATTCAATCAAATTAATAAACGGTGTCAAAATGCCACATTCCCTTGTATGGGTGTAAGAGAGAAAGAAATACCCGAAAGTTTCTTTCTCTCCTACACAATGGTATGCAGATGACAGCTCGAAAATTTCAGCAACAGATATCCATCCAGTTATCTCATAGAGATCAATGCCCCTCACTGATCAAGAAGAACCACACCCTTAATCCGAGCTACACTTTAATGTGGACGAAAACATGAGCACAAATTTAAAATCACTTTGATTCACCCAATAACATTAACCGGAAATTAAAATATAGAACGTTGAATTTCACGAATAACACCCGAAAATAGCCATGGTCGGCACCCACACTCGGTATCCTCAAAAATGATATTTGGTTAAGCCAAAGATAAATAAATTGGTCTAGGCAGTAGCATATTTGCACCACATCAAACTACAGCTTCAAAAAGCTATACAATAAATGTTAAAAAATATACAGACTTTATAAAAGCATTTGGCATGGTGACAGTCCTTCTGACGACAGCTGTAAAACTGAAATAACATGAATTCGAAATAAATTTATTTATAGAGGAGAATTGGAAGGATATATTACCATAACATAGATTCAAATATTTAATGGAAGTTTGTAAGGGGCATAAATTAAATAATTTTATATTTATGCATGTGATTGTTGGATTTTAAGGATACAAATATTATGTAATTCACATGTGCTCATAATACATTAGATATAAAGATTTTTTAGTTTTAAATTAATTTCATACAGTTTTAGTGATTTTAGAATTAGAAATTTTTTTTACACAGTTAATAAAAAAAGAAAATCGATGTTTTATTCATTCCATATTAAATTTTTTATTTGATGTGAAAATTAAGTGATGGTAGAGAAATTTAAACTAAAATGTGTAACGTTGGCCATTGTTGTTTGTTTTTTCTGTTGAGGTTATGTTAATACTTCTAATTAACCAAAAATGGTAAGAAAATTAAAATATCATGAGCAAAAACTCTTAAAAAAAGTCGACTTCATATCCTGGAAAGTTGACAATAACCTCCACGAGGTTAAAGTATTAAGAAGATTCGGTATTCAAAAGAGAGAAGACTATACAAAGTAAGTACGCCGGAAGGTCATCAGTACAGCCATGAGCCATGTGGTTTGAGTTTAGATGTAGTTTGCGTTTGAATAGAATTATTGAATGTACTAGAAATAGTTAACCGGTGACCTGAAACAGTTTAAAATCATTGTTGATTAACTTTATTGATATTCAGTTATATTTGTTCGCTAATTAAGTGAAACAGTTTTGGCGTTCTGTGTTATCCAAGACCTATTTTGAATAGACTTTATTTGGAAAAATTATAAATAATGTTTGATCAAGATATTCTCAATACCTCAAAACTCTTGGAAACATCATGTACTATCAGTGTTTTGACCAGACGAGTTGTAGAATGCATAGGTCCAGCGTTTCTTAGTTTTTGGCAAAGTCAGCCTGGTGTCACAACTGATGTTTTAACTCTTCAAGAAGACGACGTCTTAGAAGATGAAAAAAGCTCAATATTTGACGAAGATAATGTTAGCTTTCTTAGAAGCCTTGATCCTAAAGAATGGAAGGATCAAGATCATTATGCAGTTCTTGGACTCTCCAAACTACGCCACAAAGCCACAGATGATGACATAAAGAGAGCCTATCGTATTAAGGTGCTGCATCATCACCCTGATAAACGCAAAGGTAAAGGGGAAGAAATTCGCCCGGATGACGACTATTTTACTTGCATTACAAAAGCTTGGGAGGTGTTGGGAAATCCTCGAAACCGTCGCTCATATGATTCTATTGATCCACTCTTTGATGATTCAATACCAACGGCCAGTAAAAAGTCAACTTTTTTTGAAACTTTTGGTAAAACATTTGAAGAAAACGCTCGTTGGTCAGAAAGACAGCCTGTCCCTAAGCTCGGAGGAGCACTGTCACCTCGTGAACAGGTTGATAGGTTTTATTCCTTCTGGTACAACTTTGAGTCGTGGAGGGAATACTCATATTTAGATGAAGAAGAAACAGAGAAGGGTCAATCTCGTGAAGAAAGAAGATGGATTGAAAAACAGAACAAGGTAACACGAGCAAGGAGGAAGAAGGAAGAAATGGCGAGGATTCGAACTTTAGTAGACACTGCATATGAGCTAGATCCTAGAGTTCTAAAGTTCAAACAAGATGAAAAGGATCGGAAGTTGGCTATGAAGCAGGCCAAGAAAGACGCTATACGTGCTCGTTTTGAAGAAGAGGAGCGAAAAGTCCAAGAGGCCGAAGAGGCAGCTCGCAAACTCAAAGAGCAGGCAGATGCCGAAGAGAAAGCCAAGCAAGATGCTTTAAGAGCAGAAAGGGAGGCTCAGAAAAAAGCTCTGAAGAAAGAAAAAACCAACTTGCGCAAGCTAGTGAAAGCCAATAGTTACTATGTAACCAACGATTCAGAAATGATCAAACATATGGAAAGTTTAGAAAAAATTTGTGAGAGTATGGACATTGACGGTATCATCAAACTTGTTAGTGATTTGTCTCTAAATGGTCGTGAAGACTATATCAAGGCAATAACAGAAGCAGAACAACGAATTGAGCAAGAACGTCAGGAGCTTATGGAAGTGGCCAAGCGCAGTAGTTCAAATCAAGGCCAAGGTAAAGGAAATTTAGCACCGTGGTCATCTGAACAACTTCAACTGCTCATCAAGGCAGTTAACATCTATCCAGCCGGAACCAGCCAAAGATGGGATGTGGTAGCAAATTTTATAAACCAACATAATGCTTCAGGAAATGTGATAAGGTCTGCAAAAGAAGTACTAGCTAAAGCTAAAAATCTTAAGAGCTCAGACTATTCGAAGAATGTTTTGAAAGTAGCTGCTAATGAAAAAGCTTATGATAATTTTGAAAAAGAACACAAAAGTAATGTTGACATTGATGCGACCACCTCACAGAGGTTTGATAACCCAGCAGAACAACAAGGTTACTCGACAACACCATGGACTGCGAAGGAACAACAGCTTTTGGAGCAAGCACTCAAGACGTATCCCGCCTCAACAGCGGAACGTTGGGATAAGATAGCCGAGTGTGTACCATCACGCTCCAAGAAAGACTGCATCAAACGTTACAAAGAGTTGGTGGAATTAGTGAAGGCAAAGAAGGCTGCCCAGGCTGCAACAACAGCTGCAAACAAGACTAAATAATAAACACAAATGTAAAGTTCTCTTTGATGTGTTGGTTTGATTTATTTTCTATGTGTTTTATTTAAAAAATATAGGCTAATTGTGAATTAAGTTTTGATGTGTTGATTTGATTTTTTTTTTCTACGTGTTTTATTTAAAAAATATAATTGTGAATTAAGTTAATTAGCCTACATTAAATTCATTTAGACTTGTAACTTATTTATTTTCAGTGTAACTTATTACACTAAACTAGATCTTAGTAAAACAAACTGCACCTTAAGGCATACCAATTAAAAAATTAATCAGGACACATTTAAATTACATATTTTGAAAAGTGTAAGTTATTATAATTACCACAAGCTATCATGGTCTTTAACAATAAATTTTTTATTCTTGTACCTTAGACAAAGCACAATAAAATGAAAGATAAATATAAGATGGCTTTTTTTTTTAAGATTGATTCTGATGTTTATGTAACATGGATAATTTTTTTTCAGTGTATGAGTTAATTTGTATAATCATTAGTAAACCTACTTATCTCCGACAATACCATTTTATATCATAAAATAAAATTACTAATTTTTTCAAACAGTGTTGATCTATGCTAATATGTTTTTAAAATGATAAGACCAATAAACTATAAAAAGGTTTATTTTAAAGCTACCCCAATTATTAAGTTTCTATGGGAAACTGACATTATTTTGCTAACTATATAAATCACTTTTCCTATATAACTTTTGAAAAAACTGTTAAGAGCTATTTTAAAATACATTTTCAATGCTTAAAAAATCAGCCATCAGTAAACTATATTTAGTTATAGAATTAAAATTAAAATCTCCTTTTGCCTAGAGGTATGACTACATAATATGTAAATATGAGGTTTGAACAAAATCTCAAACTGTTGCGGCTCTAAGCTATCCCCAAATACGAACAAACAGAACTGTAAACTAACTTGTTTGAGTTCAAGGGTACCTAAAACATCAATATCTGTCAATCTCCATGTTGAGCATTTTTACCATTGCAATATTTTGTTTTCATGAGAAAGAAAATGCCTTAACATTTTTAATCACAGAAGTTAAGTTTGGTGTTAAATAATAAAAAGACTTAACCCCCCCCCCCTCCCCTCCTCCACACAAGGTTTCTGGCTATGGTACTGCTCAGTACACCTGGAGAGTATTCACATTCCCAACTAATTTGTCACAGGCAAACCAGACCATACAAGCTTGACTACAGTCTTGTGTGCACACCGATGCAGATATTAAAGTTGTTTATATTTAATTTATGATTTAAAAGCAATCTTTAATGAAATGTTGTAACTTTTGAGTTAGGGGGCGGCCAGACTGAGCGAGCGACTAAAATATAAAATAGAACACATTGGTTGTAATGAGAGGTGGCCAGTCTGGATCACACGAGCGAGTGAGCAACTGAGCATGCACGCTTGAAAGATAGAATTGGTTCTATTTTTCAAGCATGCATGCTCGACCCGGTACAGTCTAGTTTACAGGCGCTAGGCATTATTATTGTATGTTGGTTCATTGAGTGCTAGGAAAACTTCTCATTTTGACATTTTTATTAATATCGATAGGTTTAGCACACTTGCTACTAACGGCCTAATTTAATTAAGATCATAAACCATATATATATATATGTATATATATAAGTAACATTGATATGTTAAAATACTTCAATATTATCAAAGTAGGCCTTTTCAAATAAGAAGCACCATTAGCGTGGAGAGAGGATGAGAAAATTACAACAATAAATCACTTTTTAAAACCCCCCTCAGTTCACTCAGCCAAGGTTCGGAGCCCCCTCGTCAACAAATAACGAGAGGTATCAGCTAATCACTCGCACGCTTGTCAGTCTGGCCGAACCCTTATTCAAAATTTCTTGTAGCATCAACAAAGTTCTCTGTTAAAAGATGTTTTTCAATTTACCTACCATCTATGTTCACTAATTAGCCCATCTAGCTAGGATAACTCGCAAGACAATCTAGTCAACATAATTCGCAAGACCACCTAGTTTAGTAACTTTCTTTCAAAGGTGTGAATTGTCATATTAAAACACTCTCATCCCAAATCTGTTGATCTGATCTTCGTTCAAGAACTGTAGTATCTGGGTACATAATTCCAGGCTCACATTTAACTTAATATTGTCCATGTAATGTAAAGAAACATCAGTAGTCGCATAGCATAACAAATCTAGCAAATAACTCAATTAATTTGGAATGTTTGGAAGGGAAAAAACTTCTCCAAAATAGAACTTGAACAGTTAAGTGTGATTTCAAGTACTTGCAGTAAAATCTTACTGGAGCTACAAAAGAGAAATTTGAGAAGAGGCCACAACGTTTTGATGTTCACAAGGGGCAGATAAATTAAGACCAGAGAAGACATCTGCACAACATTAACAAACACATAAAGTATTTATGTCACTCGCAATATGATTGGCTGACAGAAACACATGGTACATTTAACATAATCTCTTGAAGTTCTGCTCTGGACAACATTTACATTAAGTGAACATCACATCATCTTAATTTAATTGTATAATGATGGCATCCATTTTAAAACATGAGAGCCATTAAGTTGATCATTATCTCAACATAACCGAAAAGATATGAACTCAATAGTAGCCTACATTCTTATTAGGAATGAATCGGTTCAGTTTTTTATATCTAAATATATATATACCAGCAAGTTGAATTTGGAACTGAGGAAGAAACTGTTGAAATTCTGCATTTGGAGCATCACACTGTATGGAGCAGAAACTTGGGACTCGTTTGGGAAGATGGAAAAGAAATACTTGACTAGCATTAAAATGTGGTGCTGGAAGAAGACTTGAGAAAATCAGGTGGACAAACAGGGTGACAAATAAAGTCCTAAAAAGAGTAGGCGAGATGAGAACCATTTCGGATTTGATTCTTCGGCGCAAAGCAAACTGAATATGACACATCCTTAGGAAGAACTGTCTTTTGCATGACATCATAGAAGGAAAGGTTGAAGGAAAGAGGAGCTTAGGAAGGAGGAAGATTAAAATATTAGATGACTTGAAAGAAAGAAGAAAATTCTGGGAGCTGAAGGAGGCAGAGGATAGGGCACATTGGTGGTTTAAGTTCACTGACAAAAGGAATGGACCTGTTGTGAGACAGAACACATAATAATAATCATAATACATTCTTAGTTACCATATTTGGCCTAATAGTTAATGACTAATATTAACAACTTTACTTTTTACCCCAGCTACAATTAGAGTCCTCGGCACTAATTAGGTTAAATACGGTTGACCCCACATAACTTTAAACACATCTTAATAAAGGCATGGGCCTGCATAGAATTAGATTAATCTATTCTTTAAATTGAAAAATAGCACTTGGATACGGAAATCAAACCTGGGACATTTGGCTTAGTACACCAATGCTCTTACCACTGAGCTATCCAGAAGTTGTCCCGTGCCCAGGGTTATTCTTCACTCATATTTTAAGGCAGAGTCCGTGATTGACTTGAGGAGTTGACAGTTTCTAATTTTCAATATAACATTTGGTTGCACCTTTTGCATCCAATGACAGAACACATGCCAACTTACCATATTAATGAAAGAATCAAACAATATATATTATATGGCTTTAGGTTTATGTGGTATTTGGAGCCAAAATAATATAATTGTACTTTAAGTGATAACATTTGGGAACCAATTCTGATATAGGCACAGGCCTACATAATCTTCACATGAATTGTTTTCTTCTTACACCTCAGTGCCGCAAACACTTTAATCATGAAACCATAAGAATGCATGATACTAAAAAGCACACTAATGTGGAATTTCTGCCAAAAATATTTTAATTAAATTATGTTTTTTCCCCGTATAATTGTTTTGGTTGATAATGTTTGTTTAAGGTACAATAAACTTTCTCGTCAAGTTCGAGAGTTGGCCAGGAAGGTAAAGGATCTGGATCCAAAAGACCCTTTCCGTGTGGATTGTAGCGCACAACTACTCGAAAAATTGTATGTTATCACTTGAAAGTTTAACATTAACAAGCTTTTCAAATTAACTTTCATTTGAAATAAATAATGTTTTATTACTTGGTACATTTTAGTTGATTACTTAGATCTCACCCATCTCGGTGGCGTAGTTAGCAAACGCTCTAGTCGAGTTGAGCTAGACTGCCGAGGTCGGGGAGATTGAGGTTCGAATCTTGGTTGGGTGAACTGGGGTTTTTTCCTAAATTATTTTCCACTCTCCCTCCATGCAAATACAGGTTCACTTCCTCTAAATTCAACCTTCCCAATTCATAATCCATTAGCGTAATGAGTACTTAAGCATTAACCCGAATAATACTTAGACCTCACAAACATTTTAGATTGTCAATTAAATATTTGAATCAAACACTCGTTGATGATTGGCCATGCTGGTATAAACAAACAATAAACCAACTTTTATTACATTTAATACCTTGGTTATTATAATTTTGAATTAAGTAGGTTGAAGAAGGTAGTTTAGAAGGAGGCCAATCACATTTATGAGGTAGGATACGTGAAAATCACATAGATAAATATGGAAAACCACTTCAAGAGCTATGTCCTCTAAAGTTAAAACAACATAGCAAAAATAAAATAAACTTATTTGGATAGTTTTATTGATGGTGTTAATTGAAATTAAAAATACAGGCAGCACAATTGGGCTAGTTCCCACATACTGATGCACATATTATAATGGGGTACACTTGCATGTCCATATTATATTAAATAATGAAGTCTGAAGTTGTAAAGATGTCGCTACTATGTTGTAGGTTCATAATGGGTCTAATCCCCACAAAATGGGACTTATCGCTCTGCGACAACATCACTGCCTCAAGCTTCTGTCAACGACGACTGCCGGTCATCATGGTGAAGAACAAGATGTCTGAACGTATCAGTATGGCCACCAAGTTCATAGAGCAAGGTCATGTTAGGGTGGGGGCAGAAGTTGTGAAGGATCCCGCGTTTTTAGTCTCGAGGTAAAAATAAAATTTCCATTTCAAAGAATAAAATTTAAATTTGGAATAAATCTTGTTATTTATATTAATATAACCAACACGTGTACTTTAATAATATATACATTTTTTTAAGTCGTTAGATGTAACAAATATAAATAAAAATAAATTTAAAATAAAATTATGTGTTTAATCAATTTTATAGTAAAACTTTGAAAAAATTTAACATACCTTTTTCACAAATTAATTGTTTTTTTTCCCCCCTTTAGAAACATGGAAGATTTTGTCACATGGGTGAATAGCTCAGCAATTCGAAAACATGTTATGGAATACAATGAAATGGTAAATTTATTATATCACTATTCATTAATAAGTAATACAAATATAAGTTTTTCAGTTAAATGGTTGCTTTATTAGTTCATAGGCCTACTAAATATAAAATACATTTTAGGCTATGGCCAGACTGTGCGACTATAGCCCAGTGACAGCAACTTGGTCGCAAATGTAACCGACATTGGGTCTCCCATATAAATAGCATTGCTTGACCCTCTGGTCGTGGCGTTTTTGTCACGATGACTAGGTCGCAAGTATGGCCATTCTCTTAATTTAAACAAAATTATATTATATTTAAAATACTTTTCTTTATGATTATTCTTTTGTTGCAGCGTGATGACTTTGATATGCTCTAAACAAGTTCCATTTCATACCAGCACAACAAAACTGGTATTAGTTTTATATATATTTGTGTGTGTTGTACGATTGAGTCTTGATAGTTCAAATATAAATATTTAAGTACACAGTATAACAATAATTTCATAAATATACACAATCTTAAGTATAACTATAGATATTATTATTCGAAAACTAAAACTATCAAGTGTTTTCTGTTTTGTTTTTTTTTGCCACTTAACCATGCATGATTCATCATGCTTAATCTATTCTTAAATTTCCCTTTCATTGGAGTACTTCCATCCATGAAGTTGTTGTACCAGGCTGGCTACAAAACTTCTTTTATAAAATTTCCTGACTTTAAAGGTCTAATCTAAAAGCTTAAAATGTAATGTCGGCTCTCAGGTTATAAAACGAAACACACAAAAAAAATTCTACAGTTTAACTATATATTCTACATCTGCTTTGTATGCAGTGTTTCAAAGTATTATTTAGAAAGATATATTTTAACAAATCAATTTCAATTCCACTTAATCAAAGCTGATAACCTCAAATGAACTTAAACAGTTTAATGGTATGAGAAGCTTTTCAAATAATTTTCCCCTCCTTCCATCAGAAAACTTATTCGGCCACCCATGTTGACCAACTTCCGAGAGACTTTGTCAAACCCTGGTTGGGTTGGAACAATACATAACATTCAATTTCATTTCATCTTGTGTGTTAAAGCTGCTTTGGGTAATCTTTATCTTTGAAGCAAACCTATTTTTTTTTATATTACTGCATAAATGAATTTTTCTTTGTATAATAAATTATGACATTAAAACTTGCATATATTTTGCAATAATGTACTGTGCATGAGCATTGTAAATAAAAGTTAGTTTTTTAATAAACCTAAAAATACATCTTAATGTGAGCAGTCCTTTTTTCACACAGGCATAAATAACTACAATCTGATGTTCATAGGAAACCTGTTATTTGAACTGGAAAATCATTTTGCCACAATGGGAAAGGGAGGGGGATATTACAATTGCGTTTACATTCTTAGCCCAGTTAATTAATCAATCATTTAAAGAGAAATTAGATAGTAATCCATAAGAAAGTATTATTGGATGATTTTGAAACCACTTTAGATGAACTTTATAATTAATTAATTAATCAATCAAATGAGACATTTCAATCAATGTTGGTGGTTGGAAGTGGATATCCTATAAAAATCAGTGTTTATCTTAGGACACCACAAGACGCTACTATATGTAAATAGATTATACTGGACATACATTATGTATTATTATCAGAGCCATATGTTTTGTACTCTGGAAACTGGTATTAACATAGCTTATTCTAACAATCATACTTTTTCTTTGAAAACTATTTCATCATTGCAAGTGTATGCATTATATGCCTGAAATAAATTGCACTAAGCAAAAATAATTTTTAATTAAATAAATATGGTAGAAGTGTAGAGAAATAAAGCACAGATAAAAGTAAAAAACCAATACACATTTACACACACTTTTCTATTTTGATGCTTTCATTGCATCTTCCTCAGGAAATATTAGTAGAAACTGTCTAGAGTGTATTGTAATTAATTAATTCATTCACTCTGAGGTCGGTAAAATGTATGTTAATTCCCATCACAAGTTATTCGTTTATGGCCTAGGGTTCGGGTCTGGTGTCCAAACCATTCTTCGTGCTCGTGTTAGCAATGCACTGAAAACAATAAAACAACCATGCACTGCCATTAAGAGATTGAATATAATTAATATACAATAAAACCCCGGTAGTCCAAAGTTCCGGATAATCCAAACACAATTTTAGAAAAATGTGGGTAAAAATACAATAAGTCCAATGAATTCTATAGTTTATTGATAACAAACTCAAACTTAAAGAAGAATTCTAACAAACTGGTTATAATAAATGCAAACTATTTACATGTTGTAGTCAACACAATGTGTTTTTCTGTAAATGAATGTAAATTTTATATAACTCATACAACTGTAATTTAATATTTGAAGGGAACAGGAGAAAAACAATGAATGTCAAAAAAAATGAAAATAAGAGATAGTGGTGCCATCTCATAAGAATGATTGAAACAATTGCTTTATATGTCAAATAGAGTAAAAACAATGACTGTTTACCCAGAAAATTGTTGTTAAGATTATTATTATTTAGCACCGCGTCTTACTACCCATTCGGGTTATACACTTAAGTACTAATTACACTAATAGATTAGGAATTGGGAAGGTTGAATTTAGAGGAAGTGAACCCGCATTTGCGTGGAGGGAGAGTGGAAAACCATTTAGGAAAAACCACCCCAGTTCACCCGACCGAGATTTGAACCTCGATCTCCCCGTCCTCGATGGTTTGGCTCAACACGACTGGCGCGTTAGCCAACTACGCCACCGAGGCGGGTCATGTTGTTAAGAAACAGTGTACAGGGGAAAAACAATTAATGTCGACGTGAGTGTATGGGAAGTCAATGAATGTCAATGTGGTTTGATCTAAGAAAAGTTAATATTGATGGTATTTGATATTAGATTAAAAAAATAAGTATTTATTTGAAAAAGTTATTCTTTGCTGTAAGAGTGGTTAACAAAGCTTAAAGTTCTGATTTTGTTTTATTTGTGTTTTCACTAGTCTTTGCCTCATTCCTTAGTTTTTAACTCGGGGTTGTTCTATTTAATATAGTAATGTAGGCACTGTAAATCTTGTGTTTGTGACTGTTTGTACAATAATGTGATTGTGAGCTCAATAATCAATTATGAGTGAACTGGACAACAATGGTGAATTTTCTAACAGAACCTCAAAAAAGAGATCAAGTTTCACGTTGATAAAGTACCAAACTTAACTTTTTTTCCCACATTATTTAGATAAAATTAATAATATGTGTGTAAACAAAAAGCTTAAACATATACCTAAAAAATAATAGCCTAGGCCTAGTAAAAAATTCATTAAATATATAGGTAACTTAATAATAAAAAAAATATGTTCTGTTGTATTATCATCAGCTTAATATTTATTGTTTTATTATGAACCAGCTGGACATTCATTGTTTATACCTTGCTTTGAAATTTAAAAAAAGGAAAGATAACAATTTTAGTTAAGATAACCTTATTGTTGCTATTATTTAGTAATTATTGTACTTTGCCGTAGAAATAATATTGTATGATTTAAATACATTTTCTAGTGGTGTTATAAACTTTTAAATCGCATTAACTCGAAATCATAAAAAATGACATTCATTGTTTTTCCCGTCTCCCATCGAGCTTTACATTTTCCTCCCACTTAATCTGAACAAGCTTCGGTTCTAATTAGTTCAAATTAACAAGGTTCTACTGTATATTATAAATCATAATTAAATTTATTTATTCCAATGACTGGCTGCACTGAGGGTGGGTTTTCCACAGTAGTTTTTTTTCTATCCTCCATCCATTCAACCTTATGTCTAAATGTGTGACTAAAAAAATAGCGAGATTATACTAACTTTAGCTTAGAGATGTCTTGTATTATGGTCTGTAGTCGCTGTCTGTTTTGTTGCACTTTCCTTACCCAATCAATGGATGGTGGTTGAACTGAAGGGGGCAAGACAAAGCTTGGGGTTTGCCTCTCTTTAGTAGTCATGGTGTCCCCTGGATTAGGCTTTGCTAAGTTAGCTTTCTGAAACTCACTCTCCAGCAATAGCAGTTGGGAGCTACTGAACTCGAGATCATCATCCATGTTGGGCAACCTTGTCGCGATTGGAGTAATTTGCTCTACTGATGTAAGAGAGTTGTCAACATCAGATGAAGAATACATTTTCTTGTTGTCTTTGCTAGTGGGATCAGATTTTAAATTTGGGTTGTCCATGTTGTATTCATTATTAGAATTTATTGTTTCAACTTTAGTATTACAGTCTTGAATGGAAGAGTTTTGTATGATTGGCAACTCATTTTCTAACTCTATTATGAGATCTTCCATTGAATCCAGTTTAGTTGAGCATATATTTTTTTCAGAAATGTTTAAATCTTTATAGTTATTTTTGTCAGAATAGTTTGAAATAACTTTTGATTCATTAACGTGATCTTCTATTATTTTGATTGGAGAAACACTCACTAGTCCACACAAGTTGTTTTTTTCCGTACAACTTTGTTTGCCTGAGAAAATTTCTTCTTCTTCTTTATTCAAGATTTGAACTGTTTTGTCAGTTTCTGTCATGGTTGGTTCTAATTGAGAAACACTTTTCACAGAGAAATTTGTATTTGAAGGTTGAATGTAGTCTTTGTCTAGTGAAAGTTCCATAATCAATGCTGCAGTTGGTTCTGTAATCTCTCCTTCAACTCTAACAGTAGATAAATCAGAGTTTTCTTTAGTCTGAGTGAATTTTTTCATGAATAATGGCAAAACTGGATTATCATCATCATTTTGAGAATTTTCTACCATGTCAGAATTTTCCCCCTCAGAATGAGATTCTTTCATTAAGCCTTTGGCACATACACCTTCATTTTGTTTTAGATCCTTTCTATTTGGTTTATTTATATCATCTTGTGATAGAGATTTGTTTAGCTTTTCAACCAAATCTGAATTTTCTACATCACAATGACAATCTTTCAATAAGTCTGGATTAGATATTTCTTTTTGTTTTGAGATATCGTTAATCAGCTCATTTTTATTTGGTAATGAATTTCCATTTACCTTTTTTTCAAAGGTATTGATTTGTTGAGAAAGCTGTAAGATTTCAGCAATATCATTGTTTTCTTTTTTAATTGTTATTTCTTTATTACTGTCACTTTCATTAGAAACTTCTACATTGCTGGAAAATGTAGCCTCATGATTTTGAAAAGTATGAATTCCCATTAAATCAGGTTTATTGATCAGTGAAGTGTTGGTATTTTGGTCAATGACTGGTATCTCAAAATTTTTACTGGTAAGAGTTGATTTTTTCTCTCCTTCAAGATTACAATCTACCACAACTGTATTTGAAGTATTATTTTTTACTTCTGTTTCATTAATTTTATCAGATTTATTTTCTTTTGAATCGATCATATTACCAGTGTGTAAATTGGTTGAAACCATTTTCAAATTAATGTGTTTCTGTTCTTCCAGTTTACTGCATGTATCTATGTATTTTTCAACTTGCATGTTTTCTTTAGTAGATGCTAACAGAACTTTTCCTGGTAAATTGAATGAATCACAAGTTGTTTTGTTTATTTTGGAACTTTCTTGGCTTGAAAGAAGATTTTCCTTTAAATAATCTTTCCCTAAATTTCCTGTATGAATATTTGTGTTCTCAGCAGATTTGGTTTTATCAAGAGAATCTTGTGTTTGTTTCAAAAGATGATCTTGATTGTTAGTTTCAACCCCATTAGTAGATTTTGTCTGTATTTTAATTGGTGGTTTCCACCCTCTCAGAATGTTTCGAGTGGTCCTTGGAACTGTATCCACTCTATTTGGAGGTTGAGATAAACTATATAGTTTTGATTCAGTTTTTGGAAAATTTACTTTTGGTGGATGCATAGGGTTAGCGATTGGGATGTTTTTAAATTTCTTTACTGCCCGAGTACTGGATGATGTTATTTTTCCTGAAACAAATTGATATAACATATGAGTCATCTAGTTCCAAAACAAAAAAATAAAAATTCTTGATTGCTTCAATTGCAAGTCTTATATCAGCTTTACACTGTAAACCAAAATTTGTTAACAAAACCTACCATTATTAAGTGTATTAAATTTCTAAATATTGCAGTGAGTTCCAAAACCGGCCATCTCCATTGAGAGCTTGGTTCCAAAAGCGGCCGTTTTCATAAACAAAAGCTCTGCTCTATTCTAATTTATACCATGGTTCAAATCATTTGTTGAGTTTTTCAATTTATATTAATTATCTTTGGTTATTGCTAGACTAGCCCCTTTAACTGAGTGACCACCAATCTTTGTGTATTTGCCATTTATTTCACTGCTTTTAACTTGGAATTTGAGCTTTCTCTTTTATTGAAACAAAGTTTAAAAGGAAATATTCCTGCTTTAAAGATAGTACGCCTTACATACTCATACATCTAATATCCAATTTTACATACAGACTAAATAATAAAAGAAATAAAATTTATATGTGTAGAATTTACAAATCATTGTTGCCATCACATGAAAACTCACTTTTGACTCCATTTTGTATTTGTACTGCTAAAAGCATTGGGTCTGGGATTATACACTTCTTTGGTTTTCTTCTACCATCAACCATTGTTTGTTTAGACATGATGCTGTAAAAAATTGGTTCAAAATAGCCTAAGATCAGAGCAGACTTATGTGTTACATTGTGTTTTTTTTAACATGGTACATATTTGACATCCACTAAGACTAATGAGTATATCAACACATGATTAGCTATACAGACCCAGGTGACAAAAGTCATCCAACCATCATTTCATCACTGTTAAAGAGTAAGTCTACAATTTCACCAATATAATTAGTTCAACATTGCCAGGAATCAAACACAATATTTTTGTATCTGTAGGAAGATGCACTAACATTTAATCTGCACCTGAATGAAATGTAGGCCTATATAGATTTTTTTCATTATTAGGAAGACGTATATCTACATACATACATACATACCTAATCATGCCATTCCCTTACAGGGTAGACAGGAAACTCTGAATATACCTAAAAAACAACTCTATAGGTACTTAATCCATCTTCACTAACTTTCTCCACACTTCCCTATCCTTGTATACCCCCTTTGCTTCAACATCATCCATAAACCGAGTCATACATGCTCTTTTTATTTTATTCTTAAAACTCTTAATGTTTCTTTTTTCACATATTCATCTACAACATTTAGCCACGTCTTACATGGCCTACCCCATCCTTTTGATCCATACACTTTACCTTTATCATATGTTTGTTTCATCACTCAATCCATAATCATCCTCTCAATATGCCCAAACCACCACAAAACACTTCTTTCACATTGACCGATTGGATTCCCTTTCAAACTGCACTCCTTCAGCATCCATTCATTACTGACTCTGTTTATACGAGTTTGTTCACAAACATTTCTTAGATATCTCATTCCAACCACATTCACCTTGCTCTTATGTTTCTCCTGACAAACCCACGCTTCACATCCATAAAGCAGTGTTGGTGTTAACACACTTTTATATACGGTATTGCCATTTTTGTCTCTTTTGATACTACCTCATTCTTTGCGATAGTCAACTTACATCCAAATACTCTCCGAAATGCATTCACCCGTCTGTCGATTTCACCATCCATCCTTCCATTTTTACAGAACTTTACAGCCAAATACACAAAATAATTCACTTGTTTTAAAAGTTTTCCATTTATACTAAGTTCACAATCATATCCTAATCTATCCTTATCAAAAACCAATACCTTAGTTTTGCAGACATTTTTATGAAGACATTTATTTCTTTTAAGTTTATATCCAAATATAAGAAAAGGAATCCATGGTATTTTAAATTAGAGGAATTAATTTACATACATGTTTTCTTATTTTTTCACCATTATTGTGTTATAATGAATGGTGGTTGGCTGGTCGCGGAGTTTTTGTCCTGGCAACCAGGCTGCAACTATGGCCATATCCTTAATAACATCCTATAAAATCTTACTTTCATAAATACGTTTAGTTCACTATTTATTGTTGAGGAAGGTGTACCAATTCTAGAATAATCTGTGATAAATGATGGCTCTTCCTGTGATGGTTCCCCCCCCCCCCCCCCCACATNGCTATTTGGAGCAAAGGTGGTAAAACCAAAAAGGGGAGAGGGAGGGGACATTTCCCTACCCTGCTGGAATAGATTTGCACCCCACTCTCCTCCTTTTTCCTTTCAAATGTATTTCACTCCCCTTAGAGATTTATGATTATGAAGCTGAAAGCTGGCTAGCCCTGTACCATATTTTTTTTTCTAAACAAGAAATATACAAAGTTTTATCAAATTTCATGTGTTTATTTGAAAGCTAGATAAGATGCGAGTGTAGCCCAAGTTTGTCATTTTGACTAACACCCAATCAACTTTGTTGTGATGAGTTCTTGGAAGATGTTTAGCTGATTTTTAACTGTCAAATATAGTGTTTTTTCTTTAAAATATTTAAACACGTTTTCTTTCTGTATTTTAAATATTTATATTCAATTATTTCAAAATGCCTTTAGATAAAGTGACGGATAGAGCACCCAAGCCGTAAGATCCATGGTATGCACACAAATGTGTATTAATTTATTTTTTTCACATTGAATCTTAGTACCTGTTCAGATTTTACACATATGCACTAATTATGGTAATGAGTTAGGGATGAGGAAGGTTGAATTTAAAGGAAGTGTACCAGCATTTGAATGTAGGGAGAGTATAAAACAAATTAGGTAAAACCACCCTCAGTACACTTGACCAGGATTCGAACCACAATCTTCCTGTCATTGGCAGTCTATTCTATTGCAAGAGTGACGCTTTAGATCATGTGGCCATCAAAACAGGTATGTGAGAAGGACTGAATCACTGAACTCCAATTACCATTAAAAATAAACTCAAAATAACTACTAGAAGCATCCAATGTTCACACATTTTCTAAGGGAGTACATAGCTTCTAGCCGCATAGCCAGTTTAAAAAAATTTAACTGGAGAGGATTTTCCATATAACTTTGAGAGACATCTAGTTTTTTTAAATTTGGCACCTTAGAGGACCAATTAAATAACTTTTATAGGTATCCTACTTCCAAAATATGTCCAGGGGAAAACCACTTCAAACAGCCTCTAGGTTATCCAACTTTTTTTTTATCCACAGGGATGAGGTTTTGCAGGTGAGTTAGAGTAGTCACTATTTGGAGTGGTCTTCACCTGAAATTTTCTGAAAATGATATGCCTCTAGAAGTACCAATTTGGATTTCTAGGAGCCTGAAATTTTGTTTTAATTAGATATCTCATACTTAGAAGTTATTTGAAGTGATCATTTTAACCGGATTTTTTTTTTTGTAGAAATCAGGTGCCTCTAAAATTTATCTGGTGTTTTTTTAATTGTAGTTAGAATTTAGTGTGCTCACAAACAACCAAATAATTATTTATTACATTTACTATATTATAATGAAATTGGAAACATGTAAAACACCTGAGATGAAGAAAAATGTTGAATTATATGTGTTTATATATGTGATATATGTTTTTAATCAATTATAAAATTATAAAACACAAAAAGAAAGGTTATTTGAATGTCTCAAGTATAATACTACATAATTCTCAACAGTTGGTGTTTTAAGACCAATTATCTTTGCTATGGAAACAACACCTACATATAATTCTTGTCATTTTTTATTGAATCTATATTATTATCAACTGCTGATTGGTAGTTGATAAAAATAAAATCTTGAAAACGAACATATTCTCTTTCTACCCACAGCTCTAGCTATTAAATAAATGAGTCTCTATGAATTTTGAGCAAATTTTGCAGTCCCCTGGGTTTTTTGTTTTAAAATTATGTATATACTGATAAGAGTCCAACTTTCAGATTCATTTTGAAAATATAAGAAAGTAGGCCTAGGCAGTGCCCCCATCGCTTACAAAGTTGTGCCATCACTGGGCTTTACAAATAATGTACATATTAACAATATATTATTTGATTATTTATAAAATACTGGTTGGCTGGTTAAAATTAGTATTTAAATGCCATTAATAGGTTATTTTTTAAACATTTTTGAATATCCTTGTATGAAATATTAATATAGTTATTTATTACTAGCAATCTCGCACGGCGCTGCCCGTGACCCACTGTGGTATAAGAATTATAAGCCCCCCTCCCGCGCACTTCCCGTGACCCACTTTGGTGTAGTAGTTATATTACCCCCCTTCTATCCCCATGGTGCCCAATTTCATTTTGAAACATTATCTCTGAAACGATCTCTAAACCAGATTAAAATAAAAAATATTTTCTTCAAAAATTTGTTAGAAACAGCGTAATTAGAAAGCTATTTAAAAATTCGGCTTCGAGGTGCATTCTGCCACTTCCGTCTACCTATGTTAAAAATTTCAACCTCTGCGTGCCATAGATTTGGCTGGGCATCACACACAAACACACCGACGAACACTTCCTTCTTATTATTATAGATAGTGCCATAGGTCTATAAACCCACCTTAAGATTATGTTTATAACAATGGAAAAGCACTACTATACAATATAATTATACATTTATATTGTTAAAGCTAGGTCTAAAGAGTATAAACACAATTTATTATGTCAAAAACTGCATTCATATTATAATTAAGAAGCAGGAAAGAATATGGCAATAATATGTGGTTATAAATAATGATATTATTTACTGAATTAACTCTAAACGTGCTCATAATATAACTTTGTTAATATTTCGAATCTCACTAAGATTAATTTAAATTTAAAAAAAAACTTTGTGACAATAACAAGCATGTTGACTCATGGAGCAAATTTGTTCCAAGATTCCCTATTCAAAGTACATCTATATCGTGAAAAAAGAATATTATTTAAAATCTTGATTTTTGCTATGAAGCAAACTAAAATTATACAAAAAATTACAAATTAAGATATTCCCTGCGAATAGTGATGTATTTCTCAATAGTAACTAAACTGATTATTATTTAATTTGTCAAACTATAGAAATTATATTTTCGTATATTTTAACCTCCATAGATAAAATTTTACTTCAGCTACCATTTGCTTGTATAGGTAGTAATAAATATAGTTTCGTTTTAGTCGGAGCACAAAATTCTACACCTATTATCTAATAGGTACTTGATGCAATGCATTGTTTGAATCTTTTATTTAAATTCATTTGTTCTTATCATTGTTGGTATTATTAATACGCATTAAAAACAATTGACTCTATAGGGAAAAGGATAAAAATAAACAAGTCTTTTGGTCTCAACATATTGTAGAATAATTTCAACATTTAATTATATTTTTTAACATTTTATTTACATGTACCTACGGTATCTAATGTATGACTAGCATAAGGTATAATAATAACAGGGCCAATAATTTAGAAATGTATAGGTCTTGGTACTGTCGAAAACTGGTACACCAGCATTTAAAAAGTATATTTTACTCTAACGTTTTAATATTATAATTAAAAATCTGAACTGTTAAAAGCTCAGTTATAAAAATATTTTTTAAAATAAGAAACTATAGTCATCAATAAAGTAAATTGATTTAAAACAAAAATATAATATATTTTTTGTTTTTTGGTATAAAAACAAAAAATAATATCAAAACTTTGATTTGTTTTTCTAATTCACAAAATATTCATTTATACATTTATGGAGGCCCCCGGATTTGTGAAGGCTCTTGGGCGTTAGCCCCGGCTGTGCCCTCTTAATTCCGGGCTGAAAATAGTATATAGGCGTCCGATAAACTTATTAATACTTAAAATAGCACATTCAACTTTATTATTAATAATTTCATAAATAATAATAATAATAGTAACAATACATAATATTAAAATTTGATCCAAGCAATTAAAATTATGTTTAAAAAGTCAAATATTAAATGCCTCTCTGTTTGAACCTTTTCTATCCCCTCCATCCAATCACCTGTTTTTATTACTTATCACTTTCAAGATCACCTCAAGTATACTTTTGTCCCCGACCGAGCTTTAATTTTGGTGCATTTCCTCTATCACATAATTTTTATCCAAATATTAACTTATGACCTTGAAGACAAAAGTTAATGAAAGTCTGTGTCCATTGTTTATTTTATTATTGCTAATAGGATTTTTTTTGCTTATTATAAAAACCATAAATTAAAACTAATTTGATGTAGTTTTTTTTACAAACGATGCATGCTATATTATGCATATGTGGTTATGTCATCAAGATTGCCTCTTGAAGAAGTTACCTAGACGTAAGAGAGATATGTGCTGTTTCCTATCCAATATCAGTGGAAAAAGTATATAAAAAAACCCAGCAAAAGACAACATTCTCGTTGCTGTACAAGAGATGTCAAAAAATGGATGGTCAAATTTTAGGAAACGAGAATAAATTTCCACACTTGAAGGTGTACTTGTGTGAGGATCTCATGTATTTTTTACCAAGAGTTTAAGACATTGCATTCTTAAATAATTGCATGATCATCATCCCGGCTTTGTGAAAATGAAATTGTTAGCTAGATCAATATGTTGGTGGACTAGGATGGATGCCAACATTGAGGATACCCTAAAAGGCTGTGAAACATGTTAGTTTACAGAATACCTTGGACAGTAAAATTATTTGACCCCATCATATCCATGTCCTATCACAAATAGGACATTTGAGAGGGTTGATATAGATAATGTGAACTATCAAAATCCCATGATCTTGGTGCCAATTGATTGATATTAGTTTCGGATTGAAACATGGATTGGCAAAAGAGCTACTGCGCAAGAAACTGTCTCCAAACGGAGAGATTGCTTTGCTACATTGGGCATGCCCGATGAAATTGTGTCTGTTAATTGTTTGCCTTTTAATTCAGAAAAGTTTGTTTATTTTTCTTAATAATGGAATCAAGCCAATAAAGTAATTCCCCGTATCATTCTCCATCAAATGGTGGTACGGAAAAAGTGGTTTAAATGGCAGAAAGTAAATTGAAGAAGACAGTATACCAAGCCCCCTGACGCTCCACTTGATCTTTTATTAGTAATCTTGTTGTTTCACTGTGGAAATATCCAAAATACGCTGAATGGAGAGAGCGGTGCCGAACTAGTACATCGATTCGCCCCCAAAACCAGATTGCACTTGCTAAAATCAAGGTTCAGTAAGCTACACAACTCCATTATTCATTAAGAACAACAGAAGGGGTTCTTCCAACAATAAACCGTCAAACCAAAGATGCCAGGATATAATGAGTTTAGATGCGCAGCCGATGTCATCCTTAAAATATGCAGTAAAGTGACATACCATGTTTACTGTAATGAAACAAGTAAAGAGCGACTTTTCCATACAAATCAGTTGAGGAAACTATCGTGTGAGTGGCCAAACATAGAACCGCAACTCACTGAAGCTCTCGTCCCCCCAGAACGACTGTTCTGCCATAGGAGTCTTTAGAAATTCCTGGACCCCCATTATCTCACATGGTTAGAAACCTTGAGGCAAGGGACGATTCAACTCCAATATAAATAAAATATCCAGCATTAGTTAAGCAAGAGCCTGTATCATCTCCGGTCCAGCCTACTGCCATGGGGATTCCGGGGACACCACCCCTGGCTATGTCCTTCGAGTTTCGTCCATGAGAACAAGGCCTCCAGAGAGACCGAAGCTTAAATGTGTTGCAGTTATATTACCATATTTACTATTATGGTTTATTATTATTTTGTAAAGGGAGAGTGTTTAGTATTATATGAGTTTGAGTTGGTAGTATAGGATGGTGATACATGTGGTAGGACTGAGTTCAACGAGTCAGCTAAGACGAAAATATACGTTCTTGATTTCATGTTTGTTAATTGATCATTTGGCTGTTATCCTAGAGCCTGGTCTCAGTATTAATACAGGGCAATTATTGAGTTAGACTATGCTTCGTTGTATAGCTTATATTTATTGTTTCCAACAATGTTTGGTTTTTGCCTTCTTTGTGTTTTCGTAATAAAATAATAATTTCTTAAAGTTAATTCTTTATTCTTTCAAGGTAAAATAATTATTAACAACACGCTTAGCTAATAGTGTCTAATATTTTTCAATGTTTAGTTAAGGATGTTAAAAAATTTATTTAAACAAATATATTGAAAAGTATATATATTTTTTTGTATATAAGCAAATGTATATAAAGTTATCGATCATTTTAGTCAAATACTATTTTTTGGTCTATTCTTTTATATATTAATTTAAGTGACTATGTTAATATCACCCTTATTATACCTATTATTCCTAGCACCATGCTCGAAGCATAGAGGACGTAAAAATTTTTATTTATTAATCTTTGTAAACATTACTTTCTCTATGGCGTCCCAGACATCACTGTGCTTTCAGTAAATAATTTCTGCTACGCTGCTCCAGTCAGCCATGTTGGAGTGTAAGTTGCTAATGTCAGTGATGTGTTATTGGTGATATTAATGTTAAAAAGTTTTTATGTGCAAAATAAAGTGCTATAATAATTAGTGAAAAACATAAGTGTTTTCAAAAATGAGTTGGGGAACGGAACTTTGGGTACGTACCAATGTTATCTTACAATTTGACGTTGGAGGAACCCATAGATGGGTGTTGTGTGCCCTGAGGGATTATTTGAGTTTATATGGAAATAATTACCTCAATAAATTATTGACGGTGTCATGAGATTGTATTTTTAGTATGTTTTTGTTTACTCAACTTTGATTAATCTATTAGGTCGACTGCTTTGTTAATAATTGTAATCGTTAAAAAATAAATAAGTTCCATGCTGACATGGCTAAATTATTTAATAAATTGAAAAGGCAATTTTGAATAGATCCACTATAAAAAACTATATATATATATATATACCTCCATAGTACTGTTTCTAGATTTTTTTATTTTAAGTACCCATAGGCCTACCTACCAAAACCGGATCACTGTGCCCTCATAAATCTGTAAATCTTCATTTTAACTTGTTTCATATCTTTGTATAAGAGGTATACTTGCTTATTAAGCTTGATTTTTGTTTGACTTTTCAACACAACAGTCCTTTTCCCCCTAATTGTTAACCCAATTTTCATTGGTGCTTTAGTTTAACTTCACACTGTCTAATGAAAAATTTTTGTAAACCTAGAAATACCTAATTAGCTCTACATGTGCACAATTTAAATTTTGGGGAATAGAAGGTGTAGGCCGACTCAAAATAGGGCGCGATTCTTTAAGTTTTTTATGTCATACTCATATTATGGGAAATTTAATACGATTTTCCATTTAACTTATACACACAACAACTAAAGTAAGTTTCCACTGATAACAAAATTAATGGCCTACTTATTGTAAAATCCATATGATTTTAGAAATTAAAAAAACATACCTTAATCACATAAGATTGTTAATAGGCCTATATTAAAGAATTTCACAACATGGCACCAAAATTGTTTTAATACACAATTGTTGCCATTTTTATTACTATAAACTAACTCTACCATACAAAACTTAACCTTCCAGGTGTTTACAACATATATTTTCAGAAATTTCTGGATCCTAAAATATCTTGCACCAAAATACTTTTAAATTTTTAAACTAGCCACAATTATTTTACACTGCCTATTAATTTTATCATTGGTAAAAATAATATGGTAAAAAATATTTTCTCATAATATAAAATAAATCCTGATCGCTCTGGGTACCGGTACTATTTCCAATTTTTATTCTATTATTTAGGTTTGTGAGATTTATTTTATATTAGGCTTAAAACTTATAATGTACTGTAAAACAGAGTGATTTGAGCCCAGGTGGGTGACTAGAACCCCCCAAAAAAAGTTTAACACTTCATTACTTAGGTTGTAGGCTAATTCAAATATAATTATTTATATTTAGGTATACATACACATTTATGTAGCCTTGAATGTTATCTACATTTTAAACACACTTTTAATACATTTTAAACACTTAAATAAATAAATAAATTTGTATATAATTCTAAAAAATCAAAAACTGCCCCATAGTTACCGGTATATCAAGAAAAAATTAGCTCCCCAAATTACACCTACACACAAAATTTCAAGCTTCTCAGAGTGGTAAATCATTCTTGAATGTTGGCATTGTGTTTAAGTATTTGTTCACATAGTTTTCAGATGTTCAATTCCGATCAGCTGTTTAATATAATGCTGGGTTCGTTTCACCCCATCTGTTTTTTGGTGTTTATAGGGTGACTTAAATCAATGTTAAAGTTAAACTAATCAGTGAAAATTAATTAACTTATTGTGAAAATTATTAATGTCATGCCGATGAGTGGTCCACAGGGATAGAGGTGGCCATATAACCAGAACATTTTGTGGTATGATATCAATGATGTGGTAGAAATAATTAATCCACCTATCCTTATAAATTCTCGTGGTGTGTACAATGTATCAGAAATTGAGAAGTGGCAGGGTAAAAAACAAGCAGAGTAAGGGTGTAAAACAAACAATTGAAAAAATTATGTTTACAGTTCAAGAAATGTACACCCAGGTTACAGCTTATTTGGTGCTGACTGACAGTTCACAGCTGACTTCTGAATGTCAACATTTAGGTATATACCTAAATTTTGACTATCAGAAGTGACAACTGCTAAAGACATGTTTTTTGCAGATCATATGGTTCGGCGTAGGGATACATAGTTTGGTCTGGTAGCTTTTCAAAGCCTTCAGAAGTCAGCTGTGAGCTGTCAGTCAGCACCACAGAAGATAAAACTGAGGTATAGCACTCCTTAACCTGCAGACGTTATGACATTTGACTTTTTTACTTGTCTATAAATTGGGGAAATGATTAAACCAGAAACTATATTGTTAATAAGGCACAGCTTAGACATAACATACAGTGAACCAAGATTATTTAAGTGAATAATATTATTATTATTTAGCACCGCGTCTTACTACCCATTCGGGTTATACGCTTAAGTACTAATTACGCTAATGGATTAGGAATAGGGAAGGTTGAATAGAGGAAGTGAACCCGCATTTGCGTGGAGGGAGAGTGGAAAACCATTTAGGAAAAACCACCCCCAGTTCACCCGACCGAGATTCGAACCTCGATCTCCCCGTCCTCGGCAGTCGGGCTCAACACGACTAACGCGTTAGCCAACTACGCCACCGAGGCGGGTGTGAATAATATTGATTTTGTCAGTTATATATAATGGCCTGGCTAAGTTAAAAAAAAACAAGTTTTAATAATGCTTATGCACCCTTATCTTGGTTAAAAACTCTGATAAAAAAAATCAAAAAATGTTAAAAGAAAGCTTAAATGTTGTGGATTCCATTGACCCAGCTATTCTTTCGTAGATTTCGCTCCTATAGGAATATAATTCAAAAGAATAGGCTGGGTTCATGTGACCCTAACTCATGGGGTGAGATGGACCAGCCACTTTTTTTAAATATGTAATACTTAATATATTTTTTTTAAATTAAGTGGTCTATTGTACAACACATGACTCAAGTTTTAGGACAAAAATTATTCGAGCTAGTTTTCAAATTTCACAGATTTTTCAAAGAAAGTTGAAAAGTGCGGCCAAGTCACCTTGTTTTATGGTATTTATTAGTTTTTCTCCAAAATATTTTAAATAGATTATAGCCAGCCACCTTATGTTTTTTTAAATTTGATTTTGTAAGTACTAGATCTTACAGTTTTTATTTATTTTCATAATTGCAATCTACTATAGTGTACAATTTGTTGTCTTGGAATGTATATGAGAGGTTGCTTAGCTGTGTTTTGATAGTCGTTTGTTTTGAAATTACAAGAATATAATTTTACATTCATTTGTGGGCTTGGGTGGTTACATTTTTGTGTGTGAAACAATTTTCTTCAATCTTAGAAAATCACAATCAAAATACCTATCAGAAGGCTTCATCAGAAATAAATATGTAGCCTATAGTCTAGTTTTCATATAACAGATAGAAAAGCTACCTAAACGAGATTTATTTTCATGTATTCATAGGTCAGGTCATATCTTCAGCGGTCACTTTTGATAGATATTATCAATAACCATGAAATATTAAAATGTTATCAATGTTGACCGCAAAAAAATGTGTTTGTAAGTTATTTTTTAAAATATACCTATGGAAATTGAACAATATCATTGATGGTAGTAGGCCTATAACATAAAGAACCAGTTAGAGACTTTTATGTTATTTACTAAATGTAGGATATTTATTTAGGATGACACAACCCTAGTTACTTAAGCTAACCTTGAATTATAGAAAGTTTAAAAATTAGTAATTTGCATAATAAAAATAATAAAAACAAAATGGTCTTTCACTGGCTAAAGCACCAAGTGAACATAAGGTAGATCTACTTACAGTCTAATTTTCAAAGGAAGGGGCTTATCCAACAGCTAGAAAAGCTACTAGATATACTTTCACATATTGTTATATCAAGTGGCTATGCAGCGGTCATTTTTAGAAGATATTATTGTTATCTGTTAAATAACACTAATTATATTATATGCCCCTACATGATAAAATATTATCACTGCAAAAAATTTGTGTTTTCTAAAATGCTCTTCCATCTAAAATCCTACTATAACTGTTACTAGGTAGATCAAAACTTTTTTAATATAACAAAATAGTGAAACCAATAAACATACACATTTCGGTGGCTGCATGGTCTAAGGCAGGCATGTCAAACTCGTGGGCCAAATGTTGCCTTATCCATGATTTTGTGCAGCGTGCAGACCAACTAATGAACCATCGAGGAAATACTTTTTTTAAGTTGATATTTGGGAATTTGGCCTATAATACATGAATAAATTCCCAAAAATTGTTTTGAATTCGTGCATCACGTATGTTCACTGTTTGGCAGCACATACATCTGATGAGTGTGAATCACATGCCTATCAACTTTGTAATGCAGTCGGCTCAACATTTTAAATTTACACATACACTATTCCATGTGGATCATTTCTGATTAGACATTAATGGAGATAGAGAGTTAAATTAATAGAAGTTCCTAATACCATTGTTGAAAAATTAAATGATATTTGTATAAAAACTGCATTGAAAATACAGTTTTTGACCATTTTGGAATGGCTTCACAGCTAAGTATTGAGCACAAATCTTTATTCTATCTTAATAGAGACATAGTGTAGTTATTAACAAGAAACTGTGTCGCTTTGTCTCCCATCGTCACCGCAGAAAATTTCGAGTGATCATTCAAATACGAATGCACTAGACACATTTCTGGCATATCTTTCCCTTTAACTTCCATACCTCGCTCAAGTCGGGAGTTGAGTTGGGTCTGCTATGATGCACACTCTTAATAGGCCTAATATTTAGCCTAAGGCTAATACCAATATTCATATCTCAACATTTTATTTATGTAATAGTATCAGTAGCTATTGCACTTTTAGAAGTACTTAAGGCAGGGGTGAGGAACTTTTTGGAATGTGTCTTCACAGACTCCTCATAATGCTGCACACCTCATGTAGGCCGAAGAATATTTTTTTCCAAAATATTATAACTGTGCGTCAATCATAGATAAATAGTTTGATAACTTAAAATTGTTTAGTAACAATTTCATATTTTAATTACTAATTAAAATACTTGACATTGGAGAATGTACTGTACCTATTACAATGAAGATACAAATTGATAAAAAAAAAATTGTGCTAAAAGACAAGCAAGCCTTCGACTCCCAACTCCTTTAGATTTTTCTACTGTCCGACTCCGACTTCTTCATAAATTGCTAATGTATATTAATAAGTAATAACAAATTAACTACATTAAAATGCTCTAATATATGGGAAGCTTATTTGTCATTGTGAATTCATATCTGAATAAAAAATGTAGCCTATAAAATTAAAATGATATATTTACCACATATGAAATTAAAATTATAATATATTTACCATATATTGTTATAATATTATAAGTTTTTATTTTGAAGCCAGATTTGGTTCATTTTTTCGATTACACCCAATATTGCTTGACTCCGACTCCCGAGCCCTGACCTGTGGTCTTTTTACTGGCATACGCCTTGAGGGATGCTGAAAAATAACCTTAAGAGCAACTGGTCACATGTTAAGGCACACTGTTTTTAAGGCCAACCCTTCCTGTGTCATTCATTCATATAGCTTCGGCCTAGTTTAAGGCTGTTTATGGCTGTTTTAAACATTTTATATTTTGCTGGGAAACCATTTGTATTGTCTTGATTTAACAAATATTTGTTCTAAAAATAAGAAGAGTGGAAATGTTTTTCTAATATTCTCATTAAAAATTACTACCATATTTATTGAAATATTGTTTCATATGTGTAAAAACCTCAAACATTAATAACCACACTAAAGTTGTTTCTAATATAGTTGCCAAGGAAGGTCTCCAACAGTAATTTATTTTATAACAAAAGTCTATTTATCAAGAAATTACAAAATGATTTCCTATAAAAAAATGTAAATGTTAAAAAACAATAAGATGCACTGGAGGACCTCAATATCTCCATGTGTACAGGATTGTTCTAACATTGTTGAAAGAGGATCGATTGTGCAAACATTATCGTGAGTCACGGTGACGTGTCATCCTTATTCCCTTCCTCTATGTGAAATTCCTCTGTGATCCCCTTCACTTCCCCCTCACCTTCCAACACTCATAAGCTTGAGATGACTGGCCGCATGGATAAAATACGTATTTTTGCTGCAAACATTGTTAGTATTTTACTGTATTATTCGTTTTATTTCATATAGGCTACTTTTTAATAATATCTATCAAATGTGACAGCTACATATGACAAAACTCCGCGATGTGAAAATAGATATAGTAACTTTTTTTTTTAGATGTCAGATATATCTTCCTATGAATATTGAGCTGTAGATCGGGGCTTCACCGGTTTTATACTTTCTCTCCAAGCGAATGCCTTTACAATTAGGCCTACTCTTGCACTAACAATTACTCCCAATTTTACACAGGTCTTAAGATATAACTTTTTTTAATTGGTTTGTGTAACGAAAATTAAAAAATATATTAGCACACGACTTACAAACTAACTTTACATAGGACATTCACATTCAGTTGTATTTTATGGGGACGTGATCTCGCGGTTTAGTGTGTGTGTTACTGTGAATCTGCTGAATTCGTTATTTTTTTAAATGACCAGTATAAATTTCCCAATGCTGTCTGGTGAAAGTATGAAACATGAACTGTATTATCTACATTTACCGGTGATTTATAAAATATCTAGTGTATGTGGATAAAAATATAGAACATAAATCAAAACTAACCTAAACTAACCTAGTCTTACCTAACTTAAAATAAACTAGTCTAAGCTTGCCTAAACTAACCTAACCAAACGCAATCTTGACTTTACTATCATTCATTGGTGGTTGATAGTAATTTTGTAAACTCACCGGTGATTTTGTAAAATGTTCGGTGAGTATTTGAAATAGTAAATACTTTTTTACATTCCTCAAATGAGCCAGTGGCTTTGTAAAAATCACCGGTGACTTTACAAACTCGTCACATTCAGCACATTCACAGTAGCATATTTACCTTGTTCATGGAAGGAAGGGTGGTCGGAAAGGCCTTTTTCCCTGTCATAATAATCTACTATCGAGTAAGATTTTAGTAGGGAAAAGAGTATTTCATTCATTCCTTCCTACCATGAATGGACTTAAGCAGGGTGACCTTAGACGGGGAAAACCTGGAATAGTCAGGAAATAAGAAATCTGAGAAAAAATTTGGGAAAAGTTCGGGAATTTGAGCATGAAATGGAAAAATTAGACATCTACATTTCATCAAAACAAGAGAAAATACAATATTATATTTAGTTATATTGTAAACGGCAATTAATATTATGGAAACCCGAGATGTAACTGACACCTTTGTCACCGTACTCACCAGTACAGGTCACGGATAAATAATTAATTTAGTTCAACCATGTTGGCGATTGACGGTCCATCTACACTTAGTAGTTTACTGTTATATAAACGGGCAAAAAATGATAATGGGAAAAGCGAGTGAATTCTTACAAGGCCATCCTGTGTAGGGATCCCGATTTTTTGTTTGGAAGACCTTGGTTTGAACCCAGGTACTGTCTAAAACATGTTGTGTGGCCTACGAGTTCATTAGGCCTATACCTTAGTAGGATTCTTGTAGGAAGACACTTTTAGAAAATACAAATATATTTTCTTGTTAACACATACTGCAGCAGATCACGTGAGTTGTATGAATTTATTGAAATGGTTTTAATACAATATGTAGCCAACTCTCCAAAGTGTTTTCCTTCTGATTCTGCACGTGCTTTGAATGTTATAAGATTCCTAGTACAGGCGATGAGTCACAAAAATCCATTAATAATAAATAATAATATGCCTACCTGTGGAAGGATTTCCATCCTCGCCCGTATAGGTACGGCCTTGCAAACAAGGTTGTGGGTCGTGGCCATGTTTATAAAACAATTTATTTAGAAAGTATGCTAAGCATTCAAAAATCAACCAAGTCGTATGATCTGCAGCGTTAACTTTTGATGGATATTATCTTTATAAAATAACGCTGATATAATGGTAAAATGTTAATAATGCTGGCAGCATTTTTTCTTTTCTTTCTAAAGCCGACCCTACACGTACAGGTTCACCGTAAGGTGACGCCTGTCCGGTCTTACCTGACAGGTCGTCTGCCCCTACATTGTTCAGGTTTACCTGTCATAATATCACAGATCTACTCTGATCTTGTTGCAGTAAATTTCCTAGTACATTCTTTCCTAAAATTGCTACGCAGGTTATTTATTTTCTTTTTCACAGTTTCGCAATTTGCCTCCGGATATACAGTCTTCAGCAATTGTGCTAATCTGTCGTACGCTGCTGCTTTCCGTGCCTGATCCAAATATTCTTTGCTTTTAACCTTCCAAAGGCAGTTTTCATTTTTATAAATCTCCAGAAAATAATTTGTTAATGTATTACTGTACTATTTTGGAGCTGCCATTTCTGTCGTAAATACTTTATTAAAAAACTACTTTAAATTGTATTAAAAAATTAAAAATTACTTAAAGGTTGTAAATTAAACCCTCTATTATACATCTATATGGTAATTAATTAAAATACAAATGTAACTACACTTAATAAACTATTTAACTACTAAAATTTATTATTGAATTACTAATTGAATAGCTGACATACACTGCTCCATGATTAACGGAGAACTGACGGCCTTACTTGTGTATGCCACTTCATGATCAGTTTCACCTGACAGGTCTAAAAAAATAACTGGACAGGCGTCACCGCACGGTGAACCTGTATGTATAGGGGGCCCGTAAAAGCATTTCTTAAGAAAATTGGACTGCAACAAAGAACTACTAAAGCTAACATAAAAATCTGTTTGATAATCTCGTGGCAAGTAGACTTAACAACTAATTCCTGGAACTCTTCTTCTTCTCAACCCCCCCCCCCCTTCACCCCCCCCCC
>CABFWO010002136.1:40150-86917 GCA_902155825.1 Timema genevievae
TTCACCGCCCTCCCCCCAGCCATAGAAAACTCATGTAACACAGTCTTTATTCAGAAAGTCTAATGCACTGTGAACACCTTTTATGTTCAATTTGTGAGAGTCTGGGAGGAATTTGTTGCGATAGCTGAAAAGGGTGGGGGGATACTCCGGGATCGTGGGAAGAGTAGCAGTGCGCTTTATATCATCATCTTTTACGATTAAGGTCAGAAATGCCTTTATCGCTAGAAAATATTTTCGGGTTACAAACTTTTCATTCACACAAACTCACGGGTTGACTGGGGTATTCTGGTCTCTTTTATGGACCTGTACTGCTGGGCAGGTGCAAGAAGTACAGTCAACAACAAAATCATTCTTAGGGCAACATTCCTAGGAGTGTTTTGGGGGTTTAATCACCCCACCCTTCCAAAACTATTATTATTATTATTAATCAGGACCCATATTTTAATTACATGCCATATTTTTGTTATGCCTAACAGGCAATGCTTATGTGTACATAAACTCATTTTATAACTTTGTTTTAAAATGTATATCTTATTGTATATTTGTTTAATATGTGTAGGTATATTTTTTAATCGTCCATTTTATTTATTCACATTCAATAAGATGGTGTGTAGTCGAAACAATAACAAATACAAATTGACGACACTCCTTAGAAAATCATTGCGCTAAAATGGTATCAGTTAATGAATGGGGTATTCTTCATTTTAATGCTGCATATAACCCTTTTCGGTGTCCACGTGGTCTAAGGCGGTGCTCTCGCAATAGACTAGACTGCTGATGACGAGGGAGATTGGGGTTTGATCCCAGTCGGATATATATTCAAGGTGGTTTTTCTTAAACGATGCTCCACGCAAATGCGGGTATACTTCCTCAAAATTCAACCTTCCTCATCTCTAGTTAATTAGGGTCATTAGTACATAAGCGTATAACGCGAATGGGTATTAAGACGCGTTGCTTTAAAAAAAAAACCGCTGCATATCGTTATTGATATATTATTTTATCATTTCGGTGGGGAAGATGGCGGTGTTAAACAGTGGCGGAACCTCATTTGTGTGAGGGGGAGTTAAGAAAAATGTATGTTTAGGGCTTTGACCTGCATCCCTCCCACCACTCTCCCCAATATAATCTTTTATAACACCGCGTCTTATTACCTGTTCAGGTTATACGCACATGTACTAATTACGTTAGTGATTTGTGGATGATTAAGGTTGAATTTAAGGAAAATGTAGCCGCACTTACGTGGAGGAAAAGGGGAAAACCACCCTCATTACTTCCGACCGGAATTCGAACCTCGATCTCCCTGTAATCGGCAGTCTAATCTATTGTGAGACTGACGCCTTAAACCATGCGGCCGCCAAAGCAGGTCTCCCCGATAAACGTTTAAAAATTGGATGTCACTAGAAGCTATTTAGAGTGTTCTTCGCCTGATTTTTTTCCTGACAGATCTTTCTCGAAATCATTTTGAGTTTGATTTAAGGCCATCGTTCAGATTCGTATTAGATAATATGAGAGGACTTGAAATGTATACGGGGAACCAATTGCATCTATGGAATGCGATGCACCCCCTTTACCCTCTCGGCTTCCCCGCCACATGTGATACACACCCCTCCTCGAGTTGGATACAGTCACGGACAGAGCCGTAGTCCACCTCTTCATCAGCAGCTGGTTCATAATTCAACAGGGAGGGTTGTCTTGAAGGTCAGACTATTCAGCGCACCTGACCGACCGCTAGCCACAGCGTATTAACTCCACACCATCTTCACTGCCAAGGCCACGTCTTTTCCCGCCCTGTAACAAACGGTTTCATTTAAAATGTTGTCTTGTTCCTTTCGTCAACCTGTCGCTAACGTCTTCCCTTCCTCCACAGTCCGTTAAACCGAGTTTAAACGTATTCATGTAAACTGTTTTTTGTATTAACGTAACTCTCTTGGCTGTTGGTTCATTTCATTAAAACATGTATTTTACTGCCATATATTTTTACTTTTTATTCTAAATACAATACTTATGATTTAGAGAAGTTTTTTTTATTTATAAAAGTTACTAAAACAATTTTTCTATATCTATGCGTAAGTCATGTAATATATAACTGTCACTTTTGATAAATACTCTCAATACCTACATTATAAAATAACTCTATTAATAAAATAAAATGTCATAAATCTTGGCTACATACAACCAAATATGTTTGTATTTTATCAACGTTCTTTATTACCAGTGGCGTAACCTGAAAAAAAGTGGGGGAGGTACAAGCTTACATATTCATAAGGTAAACCATCGTACACATTAAAAATGGCCCTTAAATTTAGAATTGTAAAAAAAAAAACAGAAATTAAAGCGTACATGCATTATATTTACCACCGACCCTCACATCTAAACTGATGGATGCACCACTATGCTTCTCATTAATAGCATATACATTTTAAACATACAGTGGAGCGTCGTTAATCCGGATCGATCGGGACCGGGACCCATCCGGATTACTGAATTGTCCGGATTTTCAAATGTGCTTTCAATAACTGTATACATACGTAATGTATTGACTAGAGGATACATGACGCTCGGGAGTCTACTGTATTGCAAAATAGAGACTGAAGGCTTCGAAAAATACAGTACACAAAATATTTTAATAAAGTATATTGAATAAGAACATGTACATTATGTAATTTAGATTAGTATCTCTACAATACTTTTTAGAAAAAAAAAAGAATCTACAGTAATTAATGGAAACTTACTGGGTAAGGACTTTTAATTGTTTTTTGTACAAGACTTGACCTGCTCTCACCACCGATCCGGATTTGCGACGCTCCGGATTTTTGACGTCCGGATTTCCGACGCTCTACTGTACTTTAGTAAAGTTTTTTCAAATTTAAACTTTATATTTTTGGCCCAGCATTTCAGGGCCAACAGTGTCCAAAATTTAGAGAATAGAAAACAATTGCGAGCATATTTGGCGCTAAAGACTAGAAAGTAAGCTTAAACAAAACAACATATAAATGCACTATCTTATGCTTCTTGAAACCGTAAACAATAAAACCAAATTTAAAGTATGTACAGACACTTAAGGTCACACCTTGGTTTTGACGTTATTTTATTAGTTATTTTTCGCGAAGTATGAGTGAAAAAGTAACGGTTTAGTGTACCCAGTTAGTTTATACAAAACTAACAATAGAAATCACGAAGGCTTGTGCGACATATTTTTCTACGGGTGACCGGGTTAAGAGTGTCCCATGAACCACTGGGGATGATCAGCATCTCACTTATCCTGACGGGGGTTATGGGACGTATGTGGGACTTTCCCGGGTCGATCACCTAGTTCCCGAATGAAAGTATCGGCTGAACCCGGTATCTTGCCACCGAAAAGATTACTCATGTTTCCGGAAATGATCCTAAATCTTTGTAGAGGTCCTTTTTTTTTGGGAGGGGGGAGGGAGGAACATAACAGGGTGGGTTGGAAATATTTATCTGATAACGTGTTCTAAAATATCTGCATTGTATCTATAATATAAAATCCATGCTGTGTCTGTTTTTCCTTCCATAAGTTTTTCTCGTACTTCCCGGTAGGTTAGAAGGTTGACATTTGACATAGGATTTTATGGGAATCCGAGAAATATGTGAAAAATTGATAAAGGGGCCGAATCTGTGGCCCCAAAAAGTTCCTCTGCTTACCTTCTGGGCCAAAAAAAATCAAGTTTGTCTCATTGTGTAGAAATTCGATTTCAGGGGGCTTATAGCATTGCTTAACACATTCCTGTTGAAATTTATTTTTGAAATTCCAATCAGTTGACCCTAAATAAATATCTAAATGGTATCAAAAATTTCGGAAATTGTTATTTTCCGTTTAATTTTAAAGACATTTTATATCTGGTGGTTGTAAAGGCCGGTTAACAAGATTCCGTCATTGTTTTTTCAAATTTTAAATCCGCTCCAATTGATATCCAAAAGAAAGATAGCTTAGAGAAGGGGAGGCATATAATTTAAAAAAAACCTTTGGGAAAGGTACAAAATCTAAAGTTGCCAGGGAACATTCCAAATAACAACATTAATGTTAATTTTTTTATAAGTGGGAGATTGAGAAATGGGGGGAGAAGGAGTGGGTTTCCGAATTGCCAAAACTAAAAGAACTACTTATCAATGTGGTAAAAGAATTAAATTTGCCAGGAAGGTGTAAGGACCACCCAAAACGTAACAAAATTTTGGATTCGCATAATCTTGATATATTAGCGTTCACACTTTATGGGAAATGTTCGTTGACCATTATTAATAATTGTTATAATTATACGCCTATCTTTTAACTCTTAATATTACTGCATCGGTGATCACGAGGGTTAAGGCGCATCCCTCTTCTGATCTGGTTTATCGGCGACGGGAAGTTTGGTTGCACTGAGGGTGAATTTTCCTAAATGGTTTTCCCACTTCCCCTCCGCTTACATGGGTACACTTTCTCGAGACTCACCCGCTCTCATCTCTATCTCATTGGTGTAAAAATACACATTTAGCCCGGACGGGTAGTAGCCTAAAACGTTCTAAAATAAAAAATAAAACTTTCTTGCTCTGTACATGTTTTCTAACCGCCCGGTTTTAAACTGGTCTTGTTGATTTATTATTGTTGACATCTGATAGTGAATTGGGTAATTAGTTGATCGTTTTACTCTAATCGGCTCTAGGTCATTCGGGTTCGAAGTGATTGCGGCGCGGCAAATAAGAAGTTGTGGCGCGAAATTTCGACGAGGGACGGCAACGTCGCGTGACCTTGGCGGTCCTCGCTTTGACTATGCATGTAGGCCACTGGGGATTAATCTCTCTCTATACTGTACTAAAAAAACACTACGGCTTGCGGTCTCGGTCCTACTGAGATTGGCGTTTCCTACTAACCACGCGAACACTCGTCACGTTCGTTATTATGGCACTCCGCCGGGTTGGGTCGGCCGTGCGGAAAACGATAGTCTCTGACTCTCTCGCGGGAAGTGGTCGGATGTTCGATCCCGACCACGCCACACGCATTGTTTTGTTTTCAGGTGACCTGGTGGTCTAGGGGTAAAGTGTCAGACTTCTGTGCTGAGGGCCCGGGGTTCAATCCTAGGTCCCTGCACAGATGTATCTGATTACCAAACCCTTCCTTCACCTCTGGCAAGACGTGTACTAATCACAACATGTGAATGTGTGGAATGCCAGGCCTCCACCGTGGTTCGGATCCCACGTTAAACTGTAGGTCCTCCATTTCATCTCACAATCACCCTACCATTGCACATTAGCGTAAGTGCGTATAACCCGAACGGGTAGTAAGACGCGGTGCTAATAATAATAATAATGTTTTGTTTTCTCTCTCCCACGCTATGTTGTTTTTTCTCTCGTCTTAATTGCCTTTCGGACAATATGCTGTACACTGATGGAATCTAGCTAGATCTATAGCAGCTTTTCCCAAAGGTTTTAGAATCACGACCCGCGAATGGATATGAAACAATTGAGGAGGAGTATTTTTATATTATTTAACAATCATTGAATTGACATTTTTCATTCTCACAATTTCACATTTTCATAATACGGTATTACAAAATCTTCATTTCAACAAATGTTTGCGACCCGTCAAAAATTGGCTCGCCGCCCACAGTTTGGGAACTTTTTTTTAAGCACCGCGTCTTACCACCCGTTTGGGTTGTACGCCTATGCACAATTACACTAATGGGTTATGGATTATGGTTTAATTTAGTGCACCCGCATATGCATGGAGGGAGACTGGAAATAACCCTCAGTGCACCCGACTGGGATCGAACACCGATATCCCCGTCCTCTGCAGTCTAGTCCAACATGAGAGTAGCGCGTTAGACCACGTGGCCACCGAAGCGGGCTGGGAACTATTGATCTATGGGTAATATACCCGGCTGGAATCGGAGCTCCGACAGTTCTCCATGAGTTTGCCGTTTGATCCGCGCGCCCACCGACGCAAGTCACGCTCTGGTTTCTTACCCTATTCTTCAAGTGTGTGCTGGAGCGTTTGTTTAGAAAATCATCTTTATGACTCGCACCGGTGGCTGAGGGGTCTAAGGCGCGTGACTCGCATAGCAAACACCATGTTGGCAGCTGTGGTATAGAATCGAAACCCGGGACCTTAATTTCAGTAGTCAGACGCGCCTAGGACAGAGGAAAGAAGTTTTGATCTCTAGTATTTGACCTTTGTCCGCACCCACATGCGTCTGAAGTTTATCCACGCGACCAGGGTTGCCAAATCTTGATAGTCTCAGGCAATAAGTAAAAGGACCAAAAATGGATTGTATTTTACCCGTCATTTGCTTTTGTTTCTAGGGCTAAATGTAAAAAAAATAATAAACAGGCATTTAATACACTCGCGCTTATGTCTACAATTTTCCAATCATACCAGAGCCCCGTCACACCCCAAGTTTGGTTTGTAAAGGTGGTGAAATTGAAATGCATGTAGCATCCAGGCAACACAGTTGGCATTGCTGCGCGCGACCTTTGCTGTTTAGTAGGAGGCCGTCCTTAAATTACGTAAGGCTTTCTTTCCTTCATAATTTTCGACCCCACCCCTCTTCTCCCCCCCCCCCCANNCCCCAAGTAAGGGATCGTAAGATTTTCCGTTCCTCCTCACCCTTCTTCTATCTTACGTAATTTTTTTTACAATTTGGTAAATTAAATTATTTTAATCGTTTAGTTATTTTTAGACATAAGAATTGGGGATAAAAGCGAGTGATATGAAATTTTAAAATACTTTAATTACAAATGTAAGTGGATTATAAGTGAAATCTTATAATTATTAATATAGGCCTGTTTATTTTCTGACAAAAATAAATGGTCTCACCATAAACATTGATAAAAAGACTTAGGTAAGATGGATTCTGGTCCCCCCTATTTTTCAAAAGTTTGTTCATACCAGAATCATACTAAAGTTTATTTTTTGAAAATAGTTGCCATGATATAGTACAAATCTCATATGAAGGGCCTGTTATAAATTACTACTTGAAAGAAGATATAGTCAGGGGGTGGCTATAGACGGAGATAACCTGCTAAAGTCGGGGAATTTTTCATTTCATGGAATTTAATTAAAAATAACTAAAAGTCAATGAGTTTAAACACTTGACTAATTCTACTCCTACACATTTGAACAAAAGTTGGAAAATTGGTTTATCGGAGTTAACAAAATGCAGATATGACATTCTAAACATAGAATGGATGTACAGCGTTTATTTTTCAAACCACATTCACACAGAGCCACAAATAATACCTAAGCCATGAAATACTAAAAAAAATTACCTCTATGAATGTTGTTGTTAAATAGCTGTTAGGATTGTTTTTGAAAATATGTGATCAATATAATAAATCGGGGGTTCATACCCAGTCGGTGTCGACGGATATTTATTTAGCGAGAAAAATCGTAGCACAGCTTTCTTCGGAGGGGAAGTAAAGCCATTGGTTACATGTCGATTGTGGCATGTAAACTAAACCTGGAAGGTATGTCTAGATACCTTTCCAGTCGAAATTGGTAGGCCCTTTCGCTCTCTCTCATAGAAATTCTCGTGTGCTAATATAATGATTCGGTTGAGAAAGTGCACGTTAAATATCTTAAATAGAAAATAATGTAATACACGAAAAATTAAACCATTCGCCAAGGAAAAAAACAACTAAAAAAGGTCAAGTCAGGGATTTTTTTTAAAAATATTGTCTGTAAAAATTATGGAATTTTATCATAACTTTCTCTTGCTGTCCTATGTAAATGGGACTCTAGTTGGTTGTTCGTTCACGTGGTATTAGTTGACGTCTGGGTACATTGCTCGTGTGTACGGGGTGTGAGGGGAGGATACTGATCCCCTTCTCTGCACGCGCGTGTTTCTAATCACACGGGCCTGTACACCGGCAGCTCGCGTGTTGCCCAAAGTGCTCGTGTTGCTCCTCTCTGTTGGGGAGGAGCCCTGTCCGCGCTTTCCCCCTGCTGCCTTGTGATGTCAACATTATATGTCAGCAGGGATCCGAAAACAAGCGCAGCGCGCACAAGTTTGCAATAGAAAGAGACCTTAACTAACGACAGGAATAACAAACCTCCCCAAAAAATCACAATTTAATATCTTTTATCCGCACCAGTAGGCACGTGGAATAATGTAAGGATCGTCTAGCCTGGTTTGCCGATGGTTGGAGGTCGGAGTTAGAATACTGGCCGGGTATACTGAGGGTGTTATTAAAAAGGTTTTCCATTCTCACCTCCACTCAAATATGGTTGCATTTCCAGCACATTCTCGCTCTCATTCCGCTTAGTGTGATTAACATACTTAGTGACCGGGCGGTTAGTAAGACGCCTATGTATGTGTGTGTACGTGCGCGCGCGTGATATTACCCCAAAAAGGATAAAATGGAGGATTTCCTTATTTAGCTGGCAACCTGTTTAATTTTTGAGATTGTTATGTATCTTTTCCTCGAAGCTTAGAATACCTTATTTACAAAAATTTATCGTAGGATAGCCAAAAATTACCAAATTTAACAATATCGAGGTTTTATTTTCTTTAAGTTGACATCCTCTGACAAAAATGAGAGATGCTGCAGAACACATCCCGTAGCGTATAATAGGGTCGTACCCACTAAGAGTGTTTTTGGGGTTCAAACCCCCGCCATATTTTTTAAATTAACAATATTATATTTTGTATTCTCCCTCGACTCCAAGATCAGTGGCTTATCGGAATCTTATAAATTTAAAAACACCAGTTACCTCAGTTTGGTTAAAAAAATAACTTTTAGATTTACTCAAAAAGATTTTGTATTAAAAAAATAATTCCTTACCATATCCTGTTGAAGGACTTCTGTTACGAGTTACCACAAGCAGAATCCCTCCAACCCCCCCAAAAAAGATCTGTGTGGGGCCTTGGTAAATAAATATTAATGGTATTATGTTAGAAAATAACTTTTTAGAAAATTCAAACACTATTCTTTGCCAACAACATTGTTTAAATTTTATTTTATTAGTGATATTATTTCATAGGTGTTAATATATCTATAAACAGTGATCATTTAAGATCACAATACTTTGAGTATAAATATATTAAAATTGATTTTTGAAACTTTTAAAATAGAAAAAAAAAAATTCTTTCTATTATATAAATCGGACTGAAGTAACATTTTGAACTGACACAAAAGCTCCACAACTGGGAGGATTTTGACTGTATTCATTTGTCTTGAGCCTTTTAACAATAACATCGATTGTCTATTACTGTTTTACAGGACAAAGACGCCATCATATAATCTCCTAATTTAGGGAAAAAAAAAGTACACACTTAAATGAAGAAACTTGAGTCCCGAACAGTAGCCCGCTTGTTTGGCTTGGCAATGAATTCGTGTTGTCGCCGCTTCCACATATATGACGTTTCTTGTACACTCCGCTTCTTCCCAATATAGACCTTGTTTCGTCATATAAAACTAGTTTGCTTTCAAATAACAATTTTTCGGTAAAAAAATGTCTGGTTTCTATATTACAGAGTAAGGATGTATTCGGTAAGGTTTTGATTATATTATTGAAGTTTGGTCTAGAATGGGTAATCCAGACATTAGCGACACTTAAACCTTTCATTTAGTTGAATTACCGCATAGTTAAAAACGTAAAAAGATCTCCGTTAATGTGTTTTACAGCTGTCACTTCATGGATTGTGTCAATGTTTGACAAGCTCCAAGATAAATTTAATGACCACTTTTTCAACGTTTGTTACCCCACTTTTATTTAAACATGCTCGAAAACGGGAGCTTCCAACTGACAGCCCGCGATGCCCTTTAAAAAAAATCGCGACCCACGGAGTTTCTTGGAATAGTAATCTACTGTAGTAAAATTAGTGTTTTTAACCGAGGAACGGAAAGTTTTGACCTTCGTGCAAAAAAATCCTTAAAAGTTCTAAACCATTGGCTCCCAACCTTTTACAGCCGACGCCTCCCTTGGTAGATATACAATTCCCACGCTCCCCCATATTTTTTATTCTTGAGATATTGAGAAAAAAAAATTAAATGCTTTCAAATATCTTCATACAAATGTAACACTGGCAGGATAATTGTGGAAAAAAATGACTGAATATTAGTTATCTTGTTGGTCGGCACTGTTTTGTTATCATTTCTTGAATATTCGGTTTGATGTTTGATAGAGCACACCACATATCGCTTTCCCCTTCATGTCAACAACGCTGTTTAGTTTTTGTGAGAGTCACAGTTGGAGATTCGGTGGTGTATTAGGGCAGCGTTTTTCAAACTGGGCTCCGCCGACCTCCATTTATTTATCTCGTGCTTCGTGAGACAACTTTAGAATATTCTCTACGTGTTTTTCACACTATAAAATAGCATCCGTATTTAGGATATCCAATTTTTTCAGATCTGAATAAAGGACATTTGCCAAAAGTGTGGCGCAAGAACATGTGAGATTTCCCCGTTTTTTTTATACTTTTTTATTTGTAAACATAAACTGTCGTTATTGAATGTTCATAATATTAGTGTAAAATAGGCTATGATAGCGCCAGCATGTATTTTCTCTGGTACAAAGGATCCTTTGGTCTAAAAAGTTTGGGAACTTCTGGCTAAGGGAGAGGATAGAGAGATCTGGGGGACGAATCCGAAGCTTGTGAGCTTGAAAATAAACACGTTCATGTACACTTTTGGATGGTCACCGAATTTATTAAAACTAGTAAGAAGTGTTCCCAATACCGCAAACAATAATGATCCTTACTACTTTGGCAAAGTGATTTAAATCAAAAATATCTTCAACATGATTTTTAACGATATTTCCGAATTGTTCCAACCCCCCACCCCCTTCCCCCCAGTTTGGGAACTTTTCCTCCAAACTGATGTTCATGTTTAATTTATTCCGTATATCGGCGGTATTACATTGATGGATCGAGGGTGGCATATTTTAGTCTGAAAATTAAGTTTAGTATGTAAGTAAACATGTTCTAATTTACCACTGCATTTCATTCACAGTTAAACACCTCGTTTGTCCATAACTTGACAAAAATAAGCCGATACCAACTCCACTAGACTCTTGGATTAAATTATGGCCCTCGGGCACTTTCAAGTTGGAAACCCCAGACCTAAACGTTTCTTCCAATGATCTCCCGACTATACCTCTGCATTACTTGTGTTGTAGTGGTGGTTTCTGCATCTCGTTTGTTTATTATGTATACTCCCCCACTGTTTGGAAGTAGTCTATTTAATTAAATAAGAGTGTACACCACATCTTTTATCGTTGAACATCAAACCCTTGCGCAAGGGAACATCCTTTCTGAGAAGTGAGACAGTTGCAATGATTGGGACTGAACACAGGACTAAGGTTCGGATAGGCTTCTCGAAGTTTTGCAATCTCTCTTCCAAGTAGTAATCACCTCACCAAACGTGCGCTACCACACCAACCCCTCTTACCCCTCCTATACGTCCCTCGCTTTCAGAGTGTCCTTGAATTCCAACTTTACTCCAGGCCTCCACCACCACCCCTAATCCATTCAACTTATTGCTTACTACTCAACAAAAGACAAGCCATCACCGATGTTCTCTATCCAAGGAGTGGTGCCGAGTTTTTAGCCCCATCTCGGGATTTTATAGAATGACGTCCAAAGTTGAAGGACAAGGCCTCGAACCCCTGTCAAAGTATTTTTTTAGTTACTTTAGGAAATCATCATTAACAATACATTTTGACATTTTTATTTGTTTTATCTATTACTGTAGAAATATATAAACTATATTTTCTTCCATATATTAAAAAAATATAGGCCTTTTCGTTTTTTTTTCAGTGGCATAGTTTTTACGGTCGCTACTTACAATAATTATTTAAATACGTGATATAGGGAGGGCAGAATTAAAGTAAGTGCACTACCATTTGTTTGCACACAAGATAGAAGAAACAAAGTGAAAACCTCACTTTGTTCTAGTTGATAGGCTGTTAAAAATTGGAACTATCTTAAAAACATTTAATGAGCCAGGAAAAAGTGGCCAAAGTTTAAAATGTATGTGGGGAGTGTTAATTGTAATCAACATAAGGATGTGGCTTACTAAAATCCCATTTTTGAAAATTTTGCCCCAAGCTATAAATCACTATCTGAGAACGCTTGTGAGATTTTGTCGTACCATTTATTTTAATTGGTGGGCACATAAATGTCTAGATTCATCTTAAAATAGAGGTAAAAAATTTAACGATTGCAATACTTTCTCTATAAGAAAAATTAAAAATAATAGCACCCGCTTCGGTGATTAAATGATCTGAGGAGTCACTTTCGTACTAGATTGGCCTGCTGATTGGGAGATTGGAGCCCGAATCCCGGTCGGTTCTACTAAGGCTGGTTTTACCTCCTAAATGGTTTCACATTCTTCCACGCAAATGCAGGTAGATTACCTCCTGAAATTCTTCCTTCCTCATCCCTACCCCATTAGAATAGTTATCATATGTGCGTATAACTTGAACAGCTAGTAAGACGTGGTAGTTTAAAAAAATAGTACAAATACTTAATAGCAACATTTTGTCACTAAAAGGGGCGGGACAAAAATGTTTTTTAGCTTTGATACCGCATTTTACTTCAATACCTCTTTAACTGCATGAGCCAACCTAGCAGTGATAGCGTCCTTAGCACCTGATGTTTCCAGCCGTGCATTTACATGTCTTAAGGGGGACGACCTTCTTGTCAAAGAGAGTCCTTGAAGCACTCGTTGTACCACTTCGCACGAGGTTTAGTTTCCGTTGAGGGAACTACTGGTTTTCTATTCGACTTGAATGGAAAGGGGGGGCACCACACCTTTCTCTCACCTGCTACTGGCTGGCTACCTCTTGCCGAGTCCTTGGTCGTGGTGGGTAGAACTGCTCGAGGGCTGGACACTAGCACAATCATTGGGGGCGACACTTGACTTGTTTTAAATCTGATCTAAGGTACATTCTGTTTCCCCTTAAAGTTAGCAGTCTTGATGGACTACGCTATGGCCCTATCCTATAAGCTATGCCATAGTGGAACCAGACAAGGTAAGCTACCTTTTAGGGTAGGGGTAGTCATAAACTCCTAAGGTAAGGTATAAGGCTATACGCTTATGTAATAATTACGCTAATGGGCTAGGTATGAGAAAGGTTGAATTTAGAAGAAATGTAACCTCATTTGCGCGGAGAGAGGGGAGGGAATTTTGTAGAAAAACCACCCTCAGTATACCAAAGTGGGATCGAACCACAATCTCCCCATCATTGGCAGTCTAGTATATTGCGAGAGTGACGCCTTGGACCATGTGACCCCGAAGCGGATGCTTAACTCTTACAGTCTTAACTTTATGGATTCCATAAGCATAAATTATGACGTATACTTTTTAGAATGGCATATGTGTACACTGGCAAATAAATATTCATTTTTGAAACACTTGTAGTTGTAAATAATAAACTTAAACTAGTTGCAAAATGAAATGGTAATACATTAAAAATTGTAAATAAGGCGAGGTATTTAGTTACTTGTTTTTATAGCGTATGTCATAAAGATGACGTGATGATAGTGATTATGAAGGTGTGGAGCCAGTGAAAATATTAAGCCTAACTAACCAGGCCATGGAAACAATACCCTTTTGGGAAAAATACCTTTGGAACCGCGGGGAACCTAACCCGAGGCCTTTAGATCAGTAGTCAAAGGCGCTGACCGCTAGACAAAGAGGCCGGTCGGTCAGTTACCTATCTTAAATGAAGATACTCTAAACCAGTGATTTTCAACATATTTCAACTGAGAGAACACTGAACAAGGCCTTCAAATAATCAAGGCACACCTCCAGTTTTTAAGGGGAGAATTTATCTTTAAAACAAGTATTAGGGCTGTGTTTAAAAAGTTGAATAGCTAAAATTATAATAAAAAAATTCTAATAATACTAAAAATAATGTTGATCATGGGCTTGAAAAGATTCCCCAATTTTATTTTCTCGCTTATTTTATATCTTCCCCCGAACTACCTTGACACTCCTGATGACCCTTCGCGACACATCTGTTGAAATATGCCGCTCTAAACGCTGAAAGATAAATTAGATACTGTTAATACGAGTGCACATTGATTGGTTGGTCAGGGTGTCTACAGGTAATTAAGGGTGACCTGGCGGTCTAGGGGTAAGGTGTCAGACTTCTGTGCTAAGGGTCCGGGGTTCAATCTTCGGTCCCGGCACAGAGTTATCTGCTTGCCAAACCCTTCCTTCACCTCTGACAAGATGTGTATTAATGACAACTTGTGAATGTGAGGAATGCCAGGCCTCCACCGTGGTTCGGATTCCACGTTAAACTGTAGGTCCTCCATTTCATCTCACAATCACCCTACTATTACACACTAGCGTAAGTGCGTACAACCCGAACGGGTAGTAAGACGCGGTGATAATAATATAATAATACAGTAAAACCTTGGATTGCGAGTAACTTGGTTTGCGAGTGTTTTGTAAGACGAGCAAAAATTTTCAATAAATTTTAACTTGATAAACGAGCGATATCTTGCAATACGAGTAGTACTACGGTTACGCTTTGTCTGCCGAGCAGTGTCATTGGATAGGTTCTTTGTTAAAGTCGCACAAAAAGAAAAATATTCCAGTGAGCCAACATATAGCAGTAATTCCGTTAGTGACAGTGAAAGTCGTCCTGAACAATAACACACCTCCTTCTCTCATCTCTCTCGTCTACCTCACACCAGCCACCATTAAATTTAATAAATAAATTTGATTACAGTACAGTTACATTTAAATAACGAAAATAAAAAAGGTATTAATCATCTTCAGATTAAATATGTTTGGGTTGTGGAACGATTCATCTGAGTTTCCATTATTTCTTATGGGGGAAATTCACTTTGATATACGAGTGCTTTGTATTACGAACACGTTTACGAAACGAATTATGCTCGCAATCCAAGGTTTTACTGTACAGCTAATTAAAATCATCTTGATGTGACTTAAGTTATCCTGTCATTCGTATTTTGAAGCAAGATCAACTTAATTGATTTTTTTTAATCCCCTCCCATTTGCACTGATGGCGTGGGAATAATCAAGCTGTGATTCAAAGGGAATATACCCGCATTTGTGTGGAGAGAGATTGGGAAACCACACCTGGCCAGGATTCGAATACTGTCGCATACAAACTAGATTAAATAAACTTGTCATTTAGACCGAGTGCCCACCTAGTAAGGGTAGTTAGTTCTGGTGGGGGTGTAGAGGATTTGAGAAAAGGTAAGTATTTTAATAGTTTTTATATCAACCCTTTTTTTGGCCGAAATAAATAAAACCATTCTCCATTAGAAACAGAGTTAAAATTTCTTCACATGTTGACCACAACAGTTCTTGACTATCTTTCAGGGGTGTCCTGGAATTTAATGACAACTTTCGCTCTTCATTTTTAAAAGTTTGTCATCTAATGTTCCATGACTTATATTCAATAACTATTGATATCACAATGTTAAGAAAATTAAACTCATTGTGTCTTTTGGAGCAATATTTTATTTATTTTGGCCAACAACAATTTTTTTCTATAAAAACTGCAAAAACACTCGCCTTTTCTTGCGTCACCTACATCCCCACCTTGAAGAACCGGCGTTTAAATTTAGGGACTTTATTTTTTGTTAAGTTATTATATTTACTCCTCTGGTAGATAGATGCCGGTGCCGACGTTATTACGGGTGTGCGTCACCTCCAGAAATGATAGAGGCGCCCCAACTGTGATTTGGAGGCGATTGTAATTGTTAAGGTCGGCCATTGCTCCCGAGGTAACATAAGGCGCAGTTCGGAATCTCGCTCGGGGCTCCTCTTTACATTTACGTCTGGTCAAGTTCATGGCCGAATGGCTGTTAGGTGGTTCGACTTTCAACCACCAGGGTCTCCTTTTCCTCCCGTGCTCAGAGTCTCACTACCCGTTCGGGTTAGCCGCATGGGGTATGGGGAGAAAACGACATAGTTTTAGAGGAAATGCACTCTCGTTTGCGTATATGGAGAATGGGGAAACCATTATAGTACACTCGGAGGGGACTCGAACCCAGACCTACTCGCCATCAAACATTACGAGACTGACGCCTTTGTCCGCATTCCTAAGACCTCCTAAACGCTAAATCACATGGAGTAGTTTGGATGCACTGATTCTATTTCATTCTGTAGAAGTATGCTGAGTTTATGGAAATTCAAATTTAAAAAAACTCTCCCCTTTTTTCTCTCTAAATCGTCAATTTGAATGAGGATAAATTTTTATTTATATATATATATATATATATATATCTTTACTTTCTCGCACCCCTCGAGTAGAGAAAGTATTGTGACCTTAAAAGAAATCGAACTTGAGATTTTGATGAATGTCGACGTTTCATGACTCCTTGAACCCAAAAGAGGTTTATTTGCAATCCCGTTTGTTATTGGGACTAGAGCCGAAAACATTTATTCTAAAAACTTAATTTCTAGGGTTACCTTTAAGGTTCCTCATAGGATTTTTTGGAATAATCTATCAAACCCTAAAATTAAGGGTAGCTTACTTGGGGTTGAAAGGTGAAAAATTTGATTCTCAAAATCGGCTCTAACGATTTTGATTAAATTTCTTTCCAAGGCATTGTTCAACATTAAAAACAAAAGTATATTCTCATTTTCCCATACATAAGCGGAAATTTTCAATCTTATTCATGTCTCCGCAACTATTTAAGATACAAAATAACCTAGCCGTTGCAAAGTTTTAGTACTTTAAAAAAAATTCTTAAGGCATCACTTTCGTGTTATACTGGTCTGATGATGACGGGAAGATCGGGGTTCGAATTCCTGTCAGGTTTACTGAGGGTGTTTTTTTTTCCTAAATTGTTTCTTTCTCTACTTCCATGCAAATGCTGGTATAATACCTCTAAAATGATTCCTCATCTCTACCTCATTAAAGTAATTATTATATATGCGCATAACCTAAACAGATATACACAGTGATAAAAAAACTTTTAATTTGAAACACATTTTTATAAAGCCAACGGTTTCTAAGATATTGACAAATATAAATTTTTAATTGGGGTCTGGGAAATTGATTGTTGTGCTCTTTGGTAAACATAGATATTACTCTTTTCCTTAGTATGTATCTTTAACAGTGTACATTATTTCATTTATGCTCTTTGATGGATTGTTTCTGCAACATTGTATTTTATTTTGTTTCACATATCTTAAGAGTGTCAAGTAAATGTCTCCATATATAGGTAAAGACCTGCCTCGGGGGCATAGTTAGCTAACGTGCTAGGCTCGTGTTGAGCTAGACTGGCGAGGATGGGGAGATCGTGGCTCAAATCTCGCTCGGCTGAACTGGGGGAGGGGGTTGTTCCTAAATGATTTTCAACTCTCCCTCCGCGCAAATGCGGAGCTCACTTCCTCTAAACTCAACCTTCTCAATCCCTAATACCATTAGCGTAATTAGTACTTAAGCATATAACCAGAAAGGTTAGTATAATTACTATCACAGCGTCTTACTACCTGTTCGGGTTATACGCACTTACGCTAATGTGTAATGGTAGGGTGATTATGAGTTGAAATGGAGGACCTACAGTTTAACGGGGAATTCGAACCACGGTGGAGGCTTTGAATTCCACACATTCATAAGTTGTGATTTATACACGTCTTGTCAGAGCTGAAGGAAGGGTTTGGCAATTAGATAAATCTGTGCCGGGATCGAGGACTGAACTCCGGACCTCCAGCACAGAAGTCTTACACCTTACCCATAGACCGCCAGGTCACATACAACGGTTAGTAAGACGTAATATATATATATAATATATATATAAGAGCGAAAAAGTCTGTTCCGCGCACCGTGTCATATATTTTAAGTTTGATCTTTTTTTATGATTTATTTTCTTACAAACTAATTAACAAATTGTAATAAATACAAAATTCCTATCCCAAGAATGACATTCCACTCAGGGCGAATATAGAGAGATCATTATGAAAGCATCTACATGTTTCCTTAGTTCCATTGCTCTAGTTGGCACGACTTCCTTTTTATGCAGATTCCAAAAAAGTACAGGCCGCTTCCAATAAAACCAAACAACATTTCCATTAAATTCACCATTCATGCCCGAAATAAGACTTACGTCCTGGAATAAGTATGTGCCCGATTTGTTTAAATGTTTTATAAAATTATTAAAAAAGTTTAAATACAAAACCTGTCAACAACGCACGTGTTAGCCAGCAACGAGAATTTTTTTTACTTTTTCTAACTAAAAAAATACCCTTTTGGACCTAATTGTGCGTAGACTAGTTCAATTATATATAATATAGAGATAGATATAGATTTTACAGACCTCATTTATTGACACGGTCCATTAATTTTTTTTTTATAAAAAGACATTACTATGATGTGTATTATGTAACTCCATTTAATTTATACCAAAAGGTAGCAGTCTTACCTGAACTGACAATGGTCCTAGCTATATCATAGTGAAATACTGCAAGGTAAGCTTGCCGCCTTTCAGGGTAAGCCAAGGGTAGCATTTAAATTACAAGTATATTACGTTTCTGGTTAATTTGATCCTCAGTGGACACTTTTGATAGATATTATCAATACCTATAAAATAGCACGAATAATATTTTTAAATGTTATCATTATTGACCGCAAAAAACATATTTGTTTTGTATTTTCTAATAGGTTCTTTTTATAAGGATCATACCATACTTTCTCCGGCTTTAATAAGTAATTTTAGCGGGGCTGTCCCCGAAAATGCCAAGAATAAAAAAAAAGTTCGCTTTGCCCTACACGCCGAGTCTTAACGTTACAAACCCGTTATTACATTCCTGCAGGTTTAACTGGGCGATTAGCTTCAGCTGGGAAGCCGTGTTTGATATTCCTACGACACCCGAAAGTACACCCCAACCGACGACGCGCAGCTATTCTTGCTTTCCATTTCGAGCATTTTCCTCGAGCTCGCAATACGTGGGCTTTCTATCGCTCAGCGAAAGTGGTCGTATTGTGTGCCCCCCTCACCCCACCACGCCGCGTTCCTGCCGTTGTCTCAATCTTGTTTGAATCCCGGTTGAAGGAAATTTTGGCAGAGTTCCATCCTGTGTTGTAAGGCTCGTCGAGCTCGATTAACTATAGTGCGTCCACGGTAAGTTAGCTCTTCATCAAGAACCCTCATCAGTGGACACGTTTACAGTCTGATTTTAATAGGAAGCACCGTTATTTGAAAACTGGAAACTCGCGTTTCCACAACTATTGAAAAGTAATATTACAATTATATTTACATTCTTAAACCCGTTTAATTAACAGTGTAAAGATAAATTATACAGTAATGCACGTTTCTATCAACATTTCCTGCACACGTTTCCTAATATAATAAAACACTACCTCAAAAAGTGAAAAGATGTTTTCCTTAACGACAGTAATGCTTAAGTATTATTGGAAGCGTTCGATAACTTTTTAAATGAACTTTATAACTATTAATAAATCAAATAAGATATATTTAAAGAATGCCAAATTTTAGCGACTTTGTAAGTTGGTGGTCGGCAGTGGGTTTCCTTGGGGCCGTCCTTAAACGTATTTTTTTTTCACAGGCGCTTGTCTTGTGCAGTCGGGACATATCATTTCATTTTGTTACTTAGCCCAAACCATGTTGTACCTCATCGTGGACGCACTATAGCTGACTCGCCTTTGTGACTCGAGTCTGCAAGTGGGCCGAGTCTGAGAAGGAGCTGGTTTCCAAACCCACGCGGGGTGTCCTGCGAGTCTGTTGTTTCTGACGGACATGGGTTCTTGCCCCTGTGGTTGCTTTCTCGCCCTGATTACAAGCTTATATATAGTCTGATCACCATAAAACAACTTTTTCAAATAATGTTAAAACTAATTGTATAGTAGTCAACATTCACATAAAAGGTTACACCCATTAGGAATATTCTTGACAGCTGCATAGCGCAATACATGACGTAGGAATGAATATATGAAATTAAATCCTGGTAGCTTTATGATATGTCAGACAAGTTTCTTATTAGTTTGATCCTATTTTATATCCCGTTTCCGTTCATAAAAGGTGAGGAAAACGTGACCACTTAGCATGTAATTTAATTCCTCAAATTAATATCATCTTGAGTTAATGTCTGACTTAATTTGCACTGTAGTAGAAGTTCGACGTCTATAAATGTATTTGTACACACTGTCCCAATACACTATAGACCTCTCAACGCTTGATCATGAATTATAATAGAAATAATCTCCGGGACAGCCTAGATTTGGCTCTAAATCTATTATTGATATACCTTGATTTTGGTTGGAAGAACGGTTTAGAAAACTCGGAACACAATTCTTTGCGGCTATCATTGATAAAATGTTAATGTATTATTATTTATATTTTATGGGTATTAATAATATTCGTCAAAAGTGAAAGCTGCAGATTACTTGATATATTAATATATTAAAATTGTTTTAGTAACTTTAGTAACTACCAGACACGGTTCTTTCAACCAAAATCAGGGTGTAATTTGTTCTGCTGATGATGGGGAGGTCGAGGTTCGAATCGCAGCCAAATGAACTGGGTTTTTTTTTACAATATATTTTTACCTCCCTTACTCTTAACAAATAGTGGTACATTTCCTCTAAACTCTTAACTTCCTCACCCCTATCGCATTATTGTAATATAATGCGCCTATCCTGGAGAGGTAGTAGAAGGTCGTCGGGAGAAAAGATACAATATTATAATGACTCATATTTTTTCTTAACATTGTTTACTTAAAAAAAATTACATTGGCTTACAACCTGTTAAGGTTATACGTATAGTATTTAGAGTGACAATTACGCTAGTGAGCTAGCTATGAGGAAGGTTGAATTTATAAGTGTACCCGCACTTGCGTCGAGGAAGAGTGGAAAACTATTTAGGAAAAACCCTCATTACACTCGACTGGGATTCGAATCCCGCTCTCTCTATCACCTGCAGTTTAGTCTATTACGAGAGTAACGCCTTAGACCATGCGGCTACCGAAGCAGGTTGTACTTTGTTATTAAATATGTTTTTTAGTAGTCGATTAGTGGTCGTAAAAGATAATTATTTTGGAATGGGTTTATCCTGTTAGGAGGTACATATAGGCAGTAAATCCTGGATAGCACTAGATTTTGACCTGCCTTTTATTTCTCATTTATTAGGCGCCTCCATTATTTACAGCTCCAAGTAGTTTTAATGGTTGAACATTCCTTTCCACTTCTTTTAAAACGCGGGGCAGCGATCCATGCAGACTAATATGTTGTGTAATGGAACAATAGATTGCCGAGAAAGTTTTTTTTTTTTTGCAAGCCACTATCGCGCAAGAATATTTACGAATTGATTTATGAAATCTCTTGACTAGTCTACTTGACGTGCATGCCTTGACGGAATTAGATTGAATCAAGGTGACCACAAAGAAATTAGTTAACCAAATAATGTAACATTAAATTTGTACCACTCTTGTCATTTAAAGTTGATTTGCCAACTATTTTTTGACAGATTTTGTGCCATATGTGACAGTTTAAACGTCTCTGGATCTAATTTCGTGTATTAATATGCCACATAAGGTTCTGCATCCGTCAAAAGTGACAAGTTACAATTTAAGATACGAGTGTAGGGGAAACGAGGAAAGGTGTTTTTGCATTTTTTATCTAAAAAAAATATTTTTGGTCTAAAAAAATAAAATAATTCTCTAGTAGAAACATATAGTTTAATTTTCTTCACATGGTGATATAAACATTTCTTGAATGGAATTTAATGACAACTTTTTCTCTTCATTTAAAAAGTCTCTTTTCTAATGCCGCTTTGCCCATGACCAAGCTGCGGATTTTTGCATACATGCATGTATTTTTCTTTTGTTGCTTTCGATATTCCAGCTTTATGTACATTTATTTTATGCATCATCTAACAAACCTACCCATCTTTATGTTTCATATTAATGAGTATTTCAGATATAAATGCATATTTTCGTGAATATGCATATAAATGCAGTAGTTTAACATTTAAAAGAACATTTCCTAAAATGTCAAGAAAAAGTTAGATCCCGTAACATAGTTAATTTAACTCCATTTACATCTGACCATGTAGTGATTCGGATAGGTTGCGCAATAGTCAACAATGGACGTTGGTTGAGATATCCAACTTTTACCACTGTTCTTGGTGATGCACTTTGGAGAGCGGCCATGGAGACAGGAGAAAAGGGGACAATAGTTTGTGACTGGATGGCTGTATCTGGTATGTTTGGAGTTAACTGAATCCTGCAGATGCATGCAGCTAGCAACGCTTCTGAGAGAAATGTGTGGCATGTATTTATTCTGATATATCTTTGAAAACTTCCTGACAACATCACCATGCTTGAAACATGAGGTTTGGAGCTGTTGCACAAAGATCATACAGATAGTTCTGTGCCGGTTACAGCTGGTAGAGCCACACCCATGACAGGTACATTTCAAAACATATTGAAAAGGAAGGAATGAAGAAGGCCTCATGGTTTTGGAAAGAATCAGCCAAGAGGAAGTGTCAAAGTATACCCCCTACAGAGATGTCCAGCTTCCAATATTACCCTTTCACTGCGTGTGATGTAGAGAACAGCTTTTCAATGTCCAAGAACATTTTAAGCTATAGCCGGTCGTGATTAAATCCTGACTTGAAAAATATCTAATTTTTTTACTTTAATAACCACATTCAGTAAACTTAAAATTTTACAATAAATACCATTTTAATTGCGTGCCTTGTCTTTTTGTTTGTGCATACATATTTTTTATGTTTTTCTTACATATTTCTTCAGTTTTGAGAGCATAGCTGCATGCATATTTTGCCCTTTTTTGTGCATATAAATGAGCAGCCTACTCATGACATATATTCAATAACACTGTTGATATCACCATGTGAAGAAAATTTAACTCTTATGTTTCTACTGCAGCAACATTTAATTTTGGCCAAAAATATTTTGGCCATAGGAACCGCAAAAACATTTACCTTTTTTATCGTCTACTACACCCACACCTTAATTGTAAAACTTTTTTTGTTTGGATACATTCAATAAGTAATGGAATTAAAAAAAGAGCCCAAAGCATCTGAAATAGTTTATGACTTTCGCGGTGATTTTCCAACTGATCCCATAAATTAGATAAAAAAATGGCATTCACCTAACCAAACAACTTTACTGTGACCCGTATCTGGTGTGCACGTGGATTAATTGTCAGGCTCATCTTGTCTGGTTTACCGCTTCCGGGGTTCGTATCCCAGACGGGTGTATTGAGTGTATTTTCACTTAAATGGTTTCCCACCTGCCCTTCGTAGTTCTGAGGTACATTTCTTCCTATTCTGTATTTCTCATCGCTACCCCCTTAGTGCAATAATTTAGGATAACCAGTAAGGGTAGTAAGAAGAACGTGCTGCGAAATTATATAGCCTTTAAATATATAATTTAAAAATGTTACGTCTCGATGTTCTAACTACTATATTAGCTAATTTTACACATGGAGGTGCCTTTCGAATTCACTTTTTTCTAGCACCGCGCCTTACTACCCGTTTGGGCTACACGTATTACGCTTATGTTATAGGAATGGGTAAGGTCTAATTTAGATGAATTGTACCCTCATTTGTGTGGAGGGAGAGTGGAAAACCATTAAGAAAAAACCCCCATTACATCTGACTGGGATTCGAACTACGATCTCCCATCATCGGCAGTCCAGTCTATTACGGGAGTGACGCCTTAAGATCATTCAACCACCTAAGTGGGTTAGTTAATTTGTTGATATACAATTACATGGTGCTGAATCAAGTCTGATATAAATAATTCGGCTATGTATTTTGGTGATGCTCTAGGAGCCAATAACTACATTTGTTCCAGTGAATTAAATAATTAAAAAGAATCATAAATGGTGATAACATGTTTCCTTGGAAGAGGTTTAGCCCCAAACAATGAACGGTAAACAAGAGCGTTTTCTCTTTACATCCCATCAACATCGCGCGCCGTTGCTGTTCAGGGCCCGGGGAGAGAACCTCAGGGTACCTCAGTAGGATCATCACACACCTGTCGGCATTCCTTTCGTGCGTCGTGTCCTCTGTGACATTCTTTCTTACCGAACCGTCGTCAGCTGTTTGAGCTCTCGTCTGGCACGCAGCCATTCATCGGTGTTTAACGGGCATTTTCTCAGCGCGCGTCAAGTCTATTGTGAGTTTTGTCGAAATATATGGGCCCTAGTAGGTCTTTCCGCGCAGTGAACACTCTTTTTAGATTAAATAATATAATATAATATTAGCACCGCGTCTTACTACCCGTTCGGGTTATACGCTTAAGTACTAATTACGCTAATGGATTAGGAATTGGGAGGGTTGACCATTTAGGAAAAACCACCCCAGTTCACCCGACCGAGATTCGAACCTCGATCTCCCCGTCCTCGGCGGTTGAGCTCAACACGACTATCGCGTTAGCCAACTACGCCACCGAGGCGGGTTTTTAGATTAAAGGGCGCTGGGCTTTAAGATGAGGTAACTCGAGAAAAAGCCAGTGTTTTTGCACTTTTTCTAGAAAAACTTTATTTTGCCAAAATAAATCAAATATTGCTGCAGTAGAAACATAAAATTTAATTTTCTTCACATGGTGACCTCAACGGATGGTGAATATCAGTCATGAGCATAGCAGTATTAGACAACAAACTTTTTAAACGAAGAGAAAATGTTATTAAATACTAGTATACCCTTGACAGATATTCAATAAATGTTGATGCGTATTCTCACCAAAATAATGTTTTGATACAAAAACTCTTACCTTTTTTTTCTCGTTCCCTAAATCCCCACCTTAATCGAACATTTTTCCTTGAGTTTTTATCGGTGGTTGAATGTAGCGGTAGCTATCAATTTAAAATTAAAATAATATATTTCACAAGGGCGACTATCAACTTCACTTCACGTATTTAGTTGTAACATTGATATCCTATGGCTATTTATTATTATCATCATATGTGCTTTGCTTTTTGCTGTGTGACATGACAGTAGCAGAAGGGCCACGCGTGTCTTCCAAAATCCTCCAACCCTTGTTTTTATAGCAAGACCACTTTCGACCATACAGCACTGATTGAAAGCCACTAACATTTGACATTATAGAAATAAATCTTATTTTATTTATTAGTCATAAAGCTTCCTTATTACTCTATGATTTCTACTTACATCAATAATTTAACGGGCTAGGAATGTAAATATTATTCTTAACATTTTCCTCCGCCTTTGTGGCAAAATTAGTTTCCCTAGTTCAAAAAGCGTGCTTCCTGTGAAAATCAGACTTTAACTTAAACCTACCACAGACACACCAGCCAGACCCCGGTCGTTAATTCATCACTGGGAAAGGGGAAACCCGCATTTCACCGATGATACATTTTTTGGCCTTGATGGGAATTGAAACTGGTACCGACTGAACTATTAAGGCGTTGGGCACATACTCTTTGTGTAAGGCCATTTCTTGAGTCATCTATATATTTACAACTACCACTATTAGAGCTTGGAAGTAAGAGGATGAATGATTCTCTGAGCCAGTTTCATAGTTGGACTTACGCCTCCAAGTGCGGCGCTATACTAAATACAGGACACCACCTAAACTGGAATGGAATGGGCCAATTTCATACACGAAGGTAGTTTTATGTTATTACTACTACTATTATTATTATTATTATTAGCACCGCGTCTTAGTACCCGTTTGGTTTATACGCCTATGTACTAATTAATATAATGTGTTAGAGATGAGAAAGGGGAATTTAGAGGAAGTGTACTCGTATTTGCGTGGAGAAAGAGTGGAAAACTATTTAGGAAAATCGTCCTCAGGGCACCCTACCGGGATTGAACCCCGATCTCCCCGTCATCAGCAGCCAGTCTATTTCGAGAGTTGTGCCTTAGACCATGCAGCCACCGAATCGGGCGGTAAGAAGTACTTGGTGTGAGAAATTACTATGGAATAAAAACGCGCGCGTGAAACGAACTTAATGTTTCCCGCACGCCACTGTCTCGTTTGCCAATCCAGACTTGTTCAGGGCAACTGAACTAGAGAATTACATATTATTTAAAATACCGCCCGTCACCCCACTTTCTCGTCAAGGCTCGGTTCTACACCTCGCAGCAAGGTCATTCATTCACGGTCAACATTTTGTCCACACACTTCGTGGTGACGATTCTGAAATAAAATAAATTAGGGAGGAAAAGATATTTTAGCGTTGTCCTCATTTGAATATTCAGATTGAGCACCTACATTTAACTCTCGTAATAATAATAATAATAATTAATAATAATAAATTAAATATTTATAGATTGGGTTGACTTGTTTTTTATACCAATTTGACCAGACATGGATATTATTTCGTGTTAACTCTTTTTTGCAATATCTTTGCATATAATATAGTGATCATATAATGCAATTCTAATGCCGCACCCGGCAACGGCGTTGCTAACACTTGTGAGTCTCTTATCCCTTTGTAAATTTACTTTACAAAACTTGACACCACCATTTTGAAAATGCTACGACTAGAGCTGCAAGAATATATAATAAATAGTGTCCCATTAAAAAAAAATCAATGTGACCTTAGCAACGTCAGACAAGGTCATACAAACATCACCAACTTACTTCCCCCTCAAAACTAAACAACTTTTGCTTCAAACCTTTTTTTTCCACAAAACGTTGTTTTCGAGATATTTAGGTGGAAAGTGTTAAATGCACACCCGGTATATACCTTGATTTTCTTACTAATGAACATTTGTAATCACCTTTTAGAAAATACAAACCATATTGTTTGCGGTACACATTGGTTACATTAGTATATTAATTGTTATTTCATATGGATTGATATTTTCTGACCCGCATCACTGGCCGAGCAGTTTGGGGCCTCACTCTTGTGTTAGACTGGCCTGCTGATGACGGGGAGATCGGGGTCTGAATCCCGGTCGGGTCTCCTGAGGGTATTTTTTCCTAAATGGTTTCTCACTCTCCTTACACGCAAATGCTGTTAGACTATCTTTAAAATACTTCTTTCTTCATCCCTGCCCCATTAGAGTAATCATCATATACGCGCATAACCTGACGAGGTGATTTAAATATTCATCCATTGAAAGTGACTGTTTCAGATCATATATCTTGGCGTATGAATATGTAAAAATTGTTTTCATAACTTTTAAGACTTTAATAAATGTCACCTAAGTCTCTTTCTATATAAAGTGGACATTAAAGTATATATTAACGTGTTAAACTCTCATAGAAAGTTATTTTTATGTCGATCTGACTATATTATGTGAAGTGGTAGCGTTTCCTCGTTAGCGCGCTTCGCAGTCGGGCTAATAACACCAGGTAATGAAGAGACGGAGCCGCTACTGGGTATTAAAAGTTCCCAAGTACAGGGTGAACCTTATCCTACAGCTAGAAAATGTATATCTACTTTCACATATTCATAAGTCAAGTTAATGTGATCTGCAGCCATCACGCTTAGAATATATTATTATCAATATCTGTAAAGTAACAATAATGACCGCAACAAAAAAAGTTAAATTTACTAAAAGTTTCTTCCTGGCAATATACAACAGGTCCCTGTCTAGAAACAGTGGCGCCACACACACACACACACACACACACACACAGCTGAGAAAACAGCCTGAATTTTTTCTAAATTAGTGTTTTTTTAGTAAATAAATCCTATTTACACTTTGTTTGAGTTGTTTAAGGTTTAATTTTTTGTTTGTGTGTGTGTCTTATAAACGTTGAGACGAACGTTGTGAAAAAAGAGACCAAATTACAAATTAGCAAGGTAAATACACATCATATTGTACTTCGTATTACTACACGTTTGGGCTATCCGCATTTACTACCGCACCTTTACGTCTACGAAAAATCAGATTAGACGGGCCCTGCGTTTAATCCGTGTACCTATATGTGCAAGTATTATTATTTTTACTCTTTATTAATTTAGTTTTTTATTATTATTATTAGCACCGCGTCTTACTACCCGTTCGGGTTATACACACTTACGCTAATGTGCAATGGTAGGGTGATTGTGAGATGAAATGGAGGACCTACAGTTTAACGTGGAATCCGAACCACGGTGGAGGCCTGGCATTCCACACATTCACAAGTTGTGATTAATACACATCTTGTCAGAGGTGAAGGAAGGGCTTGGCAATCAGATAAATCTGTGCCGGGACCGAGGATTGAACCCCGGACCCCCAGCACAGAAGTCTGACACCTTACCCCTAGACCACCAGGTCACCGATTAGTTAATTATTATTGTTAACTATTTATTTGTATGCATAATTATTTAGCTGTGAATGTTTATGTTATTAGGTAATTATTCTGTTTACTTTTCAATGTTGGCCTGTTATAGGTCTTGTGACTTTTGGCCAGCACTGTAATAAAGGAAATTGAAGTTATTATTATTACTGTAAATTAATTTGTATCAGTGAACTTGCGCTTAATCGCGTTGTTTCATTACCTATTATGGCATGGCTATACTTAGATCTTTGAACGCTGTAAGGGGGGTTGCTCGTGGTGAATTCTCCCACAACAGTAGATAGCGACATTGGATTTATTTTGAAGTAAATTATTTTAAAAAATTAGGGGTTATTTTATGCATTTGATGGAATTCTAATAGGTTAACAGTCTAGGTATTGCTTTAAAAAATATATCAACCTATCTTACAACCTGTCCAGTTTATAGCTTACGCATATATTATTATCATGGCGCAAATGGGGTACGGGTGAGGAAGGAAGTATTTTAGAGATAATCTACCTGTATTTACGTGGAAGGAGATTGGGAACCCATTTAGGGAAAACCATCCTCAGTAGACCCAACCAGGATTCTAACCCCGATCTCCCCATCTCCAGAAGGCCAGTCTTATACGACCATTAGATCAATCGGCCACTGAAGTAGGTCATTGATTAATAATATGGTCTGATGGGAGGGAATTTAACAATGAACACCCTAACCCCACCCCCCTCGATATAGCCCCACACCATCATTATTTTTATCACTTCAAGGTGATTAAAACGTGTGTGTTTTTTTGTACGGGCCTCCCATGTCACATAATATATTAGAGTAACCGAGAAAAATTCAGGCCGGCAACAACATGTCTGTGCTTTCCTCGCGTGGGGTGACCTGGCGGGCTCGGAATTGAACCAGAGGTACGGAGGACATTTCAGAGTCGGTGTCCGAGTATCTGGATACTTCTCCAATAGGACTCTGCACAGTGTTTTATAAATATCAAGAACTATTTGCGTTGTCCTTTGACTAGGCTGGGTATTGGGGCTCGGACTGCCCACCCTATTATCCGGGGACTGTGTGAGCGAGAGACCCGGATGGCTCCCACAAACGTCTCAGTCCATCTCGGATAAGCGAGAGGTTGATCGCCAGTGGTCCATGAAATGCTATCACCCAGTCTCCCGTCGCGCAAACCTGTAAAAACTATCACGGTTTATCACAGTTTCTTGTATCATTTTATTTGAACGCAAGTCCATTCTTTAACCGGTATGTTTCGCGTAATGTGACAACCCGTGTATACTAACAAACTGTTAAAATCATGAGTTTGACTTAAATTGTCATTACATAATTTATTTGTTCCTGTATTTCTCTTTCAGTAAGCATCGGGTAGGCCTAGTAAAAACGACAAAATATTTCCAAAATGCAGGTTTTTGAGAAACATTTTATTCGTTATGTTTAAAGTTTCTACTGATCCAGGTATTTGCGTACATTGTTTTCCTATTTATTTTGAGGTATTTAAAGTGCACTTTCTGAACCGGCTGCTTATATCAGCACACAACTTATAAACTAACTAATATAAAGAATTGACACAACATCCATCCTTCGTCCGTGAATTCATCAGGAGTAAAAGGAGAAACACACGTTTCACCAATGATACATTTGTCAGCCATGTCAGAAATTGAGCCCGGGACCCTTAGCTCACTAGACAAACACTCTGCCGACTGAGCTAAGGCGTCGGACCATATGAGTATAATTTATTCAAATAGCACAAATGCTATTTCCTCAAGCGTAGACGTTTTATCTGGTTACATTTATTTTTCTAAACACGACCGTTTTGTTAGTGAATGTATAGTAGGATTATCATACGATGTTAGCTATGACAGTCACAAATTTCACTACTTTATTTATGCGTCAAATCATTTAATGTCTGCAGCTCTCACTTTTGATCGCTTGAATAAATCCCGATAAAATACTTTAAATTATATAGTTAATGTTTAGCATTATTGATTTTAAAACAATATTTGTTGAATGTTATAACTTATAACCTAACTTTTTACCAAAATCTCACTCAACATTGTTTGTCCTACTTTTTCCAAGGTGTTGTATGTAGACTAGGCCTGCACCGAACCGTTTATTTTGCATACACATTTGGCGTTTGAAACTAGCTTTTTTCTTCGAATTTAAGTTCATACGATATTATTTTTATTTCATTTTACAAAATTATATTATGAAATGGCAGAATCATTATGGTCTAATATAATAGAAACATTGGTAGAAGGTCTTATTTTACGGTTAAAGACGCTATCAACATTACTTTCATACAATATTAATAGTGATCTGTATCCTGACTGTGGAGTCGGTACGCCAAGACTCCAACTATTCTATTTTTATATTGTCCGATTCCAACTCCTTCATAAATGACAAAGCATATTAATTAATAGTAATGCATTTACCACAGTAAAATGTAATAATACTTTGTGAATGTATATTTAAACATTTTTGTCCATCAAAATTACAAATATTGGTCTTAAAGAATAAAAAAATATGAAACTATAATGATAAATTGCTTCAAACTCCCGACTCCACTGTAGCTGTTACTTTTGATAGATTAATATTGATAAAATAAAAGGTTTTAGTGTTAATCTAAAAATGTACAGAAGAATTTTGACAGAAAGAACCTTTTTTGGACAGTAAAAACATACTTTTTTTTTTGCAGTTAACAATGAAAACATTTTACTGGATTTTTAGTGTTAATTTATAGTCATTGATAAAATCTATAAAAATTGACAACTAAGACCATATTAGTTATAGATGTTTGAAGACGTGAACGTAAATATAGTAACTTCTCCAGCTGTCTATGAAAATCGGACTGTAGAGATCCAGTTTTTTTTTCTGCGCCCCTGTGTTAGTGGCGGCTGGCCACACCCTTCGACGGGCGGGTATCGCATGTTGCCTATACCACCATTGTCACGGCGCTCTGACCCATTTCATTCAATAGCTGCAAGGTCAATAATAATTAATGGTTCATAAGTTTTGAAGCCCCCTCCCCCCTTTATTTTTGTTCCATTTAACTTTTGGACACTAACGTTTGTCCACGGTGTAAATCACATGAATCATGTTTGTATTTAGTTTACCTTCAGACACCTTAGCTCATTCGGTAGCGTTACTTTGTACTGAACTCGTGGTCTCTCGTTCGGTTCCAGGTACGGCCGAAAAATGTATTATTTGTGAGATTGAAGTTGCTTTTTTCGCCGTGGTGAGTCTATGGCCGTGGTACTGAGTGTTTTTTAGCTCTACAAATTGTTAGTTTGTAAATCTTGTGCCGAGATAAATTAATTTGATTAGAGAGAGTACGTTAAAGACCCCTAATAAATCATCTAGTTTACCTCTAGCTGTCATATTTAGGTAACATAGCTCGTATTTTATAGCTAATAAGACACAATCCGGACAAAACCAGTTGATCGAATCAAGATCTCGGACGGCGCAATTTGACCGCGGTGGACATTAACCTCCGCACCCCTCTTTCCTCTCTGAAGTCGTCTCCTGCTTCCCACACGTTCTTGTGGGGTCGACTTATCTTCATTACTCGTCCCTACGCCCCTCTCTCCCCCCCGCCTATCGTGGTAAAGCCGGAAGCCCCGGCCCGGAAGGAAAGGGAAGTGCGCGCGATATCTGCCACGTCCTCTATCTAACCCATTCTTCCCTCCAATCGCGAGGGGAGACGTGATAAAAAAATATGCCACGTAATGGCTTGATGAGGTCGCATTATGATGATGGTGTGCGGTGGAGACTTTGGATGAGGGGCGGAAAAGGGGGGGGGGGCGGCAATGTCGAGGAACTTGATGCTCTTCACCAATGGCAGCCTCTTGTCATTGTCTACGGGCATTTCCAGCTGCATTTCGCTTCGTCTGTTGAATATATGATCAAGATTAATAATAACGTGTTAGGGATTTCAACCAGAATGTGCGTAGTGTTAAACAGACCTGTATCTTTCTAAGGTATCATTTTTGTGCGTGAGTCGCCATTTTTACGACTTCCGAGGTGACCTGGTGGTCTAGGGGTAAGGTATCAGACTTCTGTGCTGGGGGTCCGGGGTTCAATTCTCGGTCCCAGCACAGATTTATCTGATTGCCAAACCCTTCCTTCACCTCTGACAAGACGTGTATTAATCACAACTTGTGAATGTGTGGAATGCCAGGCCTCCACCGTGGTTCGGATCCCATGTTAAACTGTAGGTCCTCCATTTCATTTCATCTCACAATCACCCTACTATCTTACATACGCGTAAAAGCGTATAACCCGAACGAGTAGTAAAACGTGGTGCTAATAATAATAATAATAATAATTTACAACTTCTGGGCTATTCGCATATTTACACTAGTTAATGAGTTAAGTGTGGTAAAGGAAGCGTTTAGAGTCGACGTAACAGAATTTTCGTTCGGCTAAAGTGGAAAAAAAATTAGAGGGAAAAAATACCCAAATAAACCCGGGGGAGATTCGAACCCTGACCTCCCTATCACCGTCACGAGATTAAAGCGCTGTAGGACTAATAGCCGAGTATAAATTCAGTGGGTTATAACTTAACTAGTTGGTGTTGTCCGGCAGTATTTCAAACAGGGGGGAGGAAAATACAAATGCCAATACAATTTTCACTCTGACCCTCTATTAAATTACATAATTCATTTCACAAATATTCATTCTAAGCTTCTATACCATATACCTTTCTTTTCCCGGAATTTTATGTCTTAGTGATAAATAGATAGATAATAAACCAAAATATGTTGATTTTTATACTTTTTTTTTAAAGAGTAGAAAATATTTACAGATTTACTTTAAGGGTCGTAGAAAACAGCTTTGTGTTCATTCCAGTAAACACCAAACTCTTGTATTGTTAAAGACTATGTCAATATTTAACCTAAGTGCAACATCCGATTGTCAATAGGTAGTTGCCCCCTTAAACCTTTGTCCGCGTGCCCTAGGTGCGGTTCTTAGATCTATTGAACATATAAATTCTAATTCAACTCGGGACATAAACTGCATGGTCTAACACGTGAAGAAGGTTGGCGCGCACCGGTCCGCACCGGCTCGCTTTTTTTTTTATGTTAGCGCACATTTGTCGGTATCGCATTGAATCGATACATTTATTTATTTAGTATGAAAATGAGAAATTATGGGGCAACTTAGATAGGAAATATGTTCTAAGTAGTTGCGGAGTCGATCCGATACACCGTATTGTGCGCCTACCTTTTTACTCTCGCATTAGACTGTATTGCCGGTGTCGGGAATAAATATCTAGGCTCTAATCCCGGTGGGGTATACTGAGGGTGTTCTTTCCTAAATTGTATTCCTGCTCTCTCTTTCCACGCAAATGCGAATATATCTCCTCTAAATGCTACCTTCCTATTACCACCATATAAGGGTAAATATGCCCGAGTGGGCAGATAGAATCGCAACAGACAGGGGTAAAGTGTTGGGCCCCTTCCGGCCGATCTACCCGCCTCTCCCTCCGAAAACATTGCAGTTTTCTCTTAGCAAACGCTGTTGCACTCTCAAACATTTAATCTTAAGTCTGATAAAGCCTGTTCACCGTAGGAATTGTTTTCTGAAAGGCCCTTTTTCCCTACCAGAAAGCTATTATATAGTAGGATATTGGTATGAAAAAAGTCCTTTCAGAGAGTAATTCCTACCGTGAATGGAGTTTATTTAGCTAACCACGTTTTAACCTTTCCCCAAGCACCCAGCAATAGTGACTGAAACAATATCGATATTAAAATATAGGTCAATTTATTTACTACGGATAAATTTGTATATGTATTTTAGTATTGGCCAATTTAGCGGTACATTTCAAACCTCGAAATAAGTTTTTAAAGCTTGTGAATCAAATAAATTGAATAGTTTTGTTCTCTCTTTTTATTTAACCGAGTCGAGTGTTTCATCTTTCTCTTAAAGCTGTCTACAATTTTCAACAACTAAACAAAACATTTGAAAGTAAAAATGGGAGAAGATTAGTATTACAGAACAGCAGCCATCATAATACTGACGTTCCAGTTCGCCCAACTCATGCAATTCAATATATCGGAAATAACTGATGTATCGAAATATCTTACCTTGCGATGTATCAAATGATAAAACATATTGATATAAAAAGTATAATTGCCCACCTTAACCAGCAGTGAGGGACATTCCGGGCCAGTAAGGCGTGTTAGTTAGATTACTTCTTGTCCCATGGTTACGGGTCGCCTGGAGAGTGCGTTGCGTGTCTCGACAATCAAGTCCGAGGATTATAATCGTCTCCACAAAGGAAGGAACAGGTTTTGATGGCACGACAGTGCCTTGTGGCTAGTATACCTATTAAGGGGAAGGCACAGACCTGCCTGCATTCCTCGCTCTATCACCGGCCCACTTTTTGGCTTCCCAGCATCTAGCACGCATGAGCACAATTCGCCCTTTTTACTGACCACCATTTTGTAATAGGAAAAGTCAAGAGAATGCTTTAGTCGACTAAAATTAAGGAGATTTTCTCACAGGCCAGGAACTTTTGAAATGGTTTTTAATTGGCCTACCAATTAACATCGAATTATTTTCAAACTATTTAAATTTCTAATCCAAATAGGTGGACGCTCTCGCAAAAGGCTGGGCTGCCGATGACGGATAGATCAGTGTTCGAATCCCGGTTGGATGTATAAAGGCTTTTTTTTTTTTTAAATTGTCTCTCTTCTCACAAATAAGCGTATAACCCGAACGGGTAGTAACACGCGGTGCTAAATATTATTATTCTCACAAATACTGTTTAAAAACTCGTACTTTCCTCTTTAGTCCATCAGCATGATTATTAATCTATGCGTATAACCCGAACTACTACAGGGGGTGGGACCCGCCTCGACAGCATAGTTAGCTAACGCGCTAGTTTCATGCTGAGCTCGACTACCGAGGACGGGGAGATTGAGGTTCGAATCTCGGTTGGGTGAACTGGGGAAGATTTTTCTAAATTGTTTTTCACTCTCCCTCCACGCAAATGCGGGTTAACTTCCTATAAATTAAACCTTCTCGATTCCTAACCCATTGGCGTAATTAGTACTTAGTGTATAACCTGAACGGGCAGTAAGATGCGATGCTAAACAATAATAAATACAGGGGATGGGGAATATACGAGTATTTATAAACTTTTATCACCGCGTCTTACTACCCGTTCGGTTTATACACATATTTACTAATTACGGTAGTGTGAGGAAGGTTGCATTTAGAAAAATAGTACCTGCATTTGATTGGAGGGAGAGTGTAAAACTATCTAGAAAAAACCCTCAGTACACCTGGCAGGAATTCGAACCCTGATCTCCCCGTGATCGGCAGTCCAATCTCTGGCGAGGATGACGCCTTAAGACCATTCGAACACCGAGGTGGTAATATAAACTTTGTCGACTTTTTGTTTATTTTAATGTTAATTAAAACAAAATGACGCATTTTGGTCATTTTCCATAATCGTGGCTCAAATTTGGTTAAGGAAAACCTTGTAGCGACAGGTGATTTCGTAATGGAATTTGTGAGGCCACCACGTAAAATATTTTGGGTAGCCAGTCGACATGTCTTTGTCTCTTGCAAACGGTTACCTCCCATTCTTTGTTCTGGTCTCTTGTGTGAAGTTATCTGCCCGGACTTCCAACAGGCGGGAATATTGTGTTCTCTGGACTATGATCCAAGTTACGTAGGAAACGTTTCTACTTTCTCCGCCTATCTTGTTCCCAGTGTGTGCTTGTTGGTTGTATGTGGATGGGCGGCGATGACCTTCGGCAGGCCTTTTTGTTGTTGTCGGAAAAGACACAAATCACACTGACCCCTCACCCCTTCCCTATTGTGAAGTCTTATACATTGATTGCCTTGTGCCATTGTGTTGGCTCTGCCTTTGTGAAACACTGGCTGTTGTTCGTCGTGCAATGAGTCTTATCACCCGCGAGGGCTCACCGCATACTTACACTAATAGCGTAGGGATGATCGAGGTAAACTGAAAATGTACCCGCATTTGTGTGAAGTGGGAAACCATTTAGGAAAAATACCTCATCGCACCAGGTCTGGATTCAAACATCTGACCTTCTCGTCACAGACAAACCATACTAGATGGACCTGTACAGTCTAATCTTCATATGAAGAATTATTATCTGACAACTATAACAGCTACTTGACCTACTTTCACGTGTTCATACGTCAATTCATTTAATTGACTATGGTAAGATGGCTGATAGCAATAAAATATTTATGTTTTACATGGTCCTTTCTATAAAAAAAAAATTGATTGTACATTATGTGCGAGGTTTACGAGTACAAGTCAAGAGGATCCCTCTCGGTTCGTGTTCATAAGGATACGTAAAATAATCTAATCAATTTATTTATTTAGTCGATGTGTAGCATATTTTTAAAAACAAAGAAACTTGTTATTCAGAGAGAATTCAAGGAATTGGGTGGAACTTTGCAAAATTCACTAATGATGGAAATTTTAAATTTAATAAGGGACGTTTATTTTTGCTTCTAAAATGCTTAGCATGGCACTGTTAAGGCCGGTTCACATATTTAAATGTGTTGGTTCACATAGAAAGCTAAGCTTTGCCTTGCTACGCTGCGCTATGTTTTTTCCGATTGCTGACCAGGCACATTTTCCATCTTCCATTCTTGAGCCATCTTACGTTGCGCATGCGCATAAAGCAGTTGGGCCACATGTTGAACAGACGCAGTGTTGGAGTGTTGAAAATAACCAAAGAAGTGTTGACATTTTGTATTCAGTTTTTCACATGTGTACAAGTAATATTTTATTTAGGTTTTATATTTAATAAGTGTTTTTATATTAGAATGTAACCGTTAATTAAACAAGACGACAAACCTCCACCTCCTACATTTTCTTCCTCTTCCAAAACAGCTGCTAATAGCAGCATCTCCTCTTCCTCAGTACTATCATCTGAGCTCAAACACGACATTTAGGAGAGTGCCATAACTTAACTTCACTGGAGCAGGCCAGGAAATACCCACAGTGAATTCAGGAAGGAAAAGAGTAACAATAGCTTAAGAGTGTAAAACCAAACTGACAAAACCTTAGCACAGCATTGCTTAGCGTTATGTGTGAATCGGCCTTTATACCTTGAAGACCATGGTGTGTTTGTATTTTTTTTTATTTCTGTAGAAACGTCAAAAATACATTGAAACTCTTTTAAAAACCACCTTTTTAAAATGATTTTTAAAACAAAATACATACACAAACTTTAGCCAGGAGGTTTATACTAGGAATCTGTTGGTAAAAAAAACACCTTTTATTTGTTGTAAATACAACAGCACAAACCTATTATAAACAGCTATCGAACAGACTGAAATTTAAAACATAAATGTTATACAACTGTACCACTTTGATATGCTAATTACTCAAAATTGACGGAACGTGGTACAACACGGGTACAAAAACGTGGCATCAAGAAAAATTCATATTTTAAAAGTGGTACCATACAAATAACATGGAGTTGCCCCTTTGTTATGACAATTACTAGGTTGAAGGGGTTACAAAACTTTCTTTGTGGTACAAAATTATTGTATCATAAGGGGTACTATACCATTGAGTTGACTACTTTAGTTTGCTATTTACGAAATTAGGGTGAAGGGGGTTAAAACTGTGACATTCGCAGGAACTCGAAATTCAAATGTGGTACTTCTAGTCAATGGGCCTGGGTTCCTAGACACGTCCTAGCATGTCTTAGGCGCTGTTTTCACTCGCCAGGAGAACGGAATGCTCCCCCCGTGTCCCCCCCTCGTGTGTTCTCCCCTGGGGCACATCTTGTCTGGGGATCCTCGTCTGCCTGGACCCACAGGTGAACAAGTGCTCGTTCGACCAGCTAGCCTGACCCAAATAATCGCTTGGACTTGAATCGGACACCTGCGGGGATTGACCTTGACCGCTCGTCGGAATTATCTCATCTGAGAGGGTGCGAGTTTCGGTCTCCGAATAGACTGCACCGTTGAGAAAAAATTACGATATCAAAGTGGGATGGAAGGGGACCTGAGCTAAGCCCAGTATTTTTTTAGTTTTTGTCGCAAAAGAAAATGTGTTAACCAAAATAAATAAATATTTCTTCTGTAGCACCTTTAGTTTTTACATAGTGTATAGTGAAATCAACACTTTTTCTAGCACTGCATCTTACTACCAGTTTATGTTGTTGGCTGTTGTGTTAAGAATGAAAGGTTTAATTTAGAAGAAGTGTACCAGCATTTACATGTGCCATGAAGGTAAAACTGTTTGAAAAACCACCCCCAGCACACCTGACTGGGATTCGAAACCCGATCTCCCTGTCATCGACAGCCCATTCTATTGCGAGAGTTACGCCCTAAGACTAATGGTTCCAAAACCCTGGGTCGCGACCAAAATGAGAGTCGCAAGGATGTACCTGAGGCGTCGCGCGAACGTCTCAAGAGAATTTTGTTGTGGTTGACATTTTGCAATCGAAAATTCGTTGTGAAACTCTAGCACATTGAAGGATTACCGGTACTAAAATACCGACATTAGCAAAAAAAAAAATCATATACACCTGACAGTAGGCGAGAGCGGTTAACAACTTATTAACCGATTAAAAACATTTCCCGACTGTGTTGTTTTCCTAATTTCTACTCTGATATCGCTATTGCTAGTTAAGATTGTTCCTAAATATTTAAATTCATTTATTAGAATATGTTATAAATAATCCATTTTATTTTGTAAGAGAAAACGGACCAGTAACAAGTCTGTGCGCTTGTCAACGACTAGGGGGGGTCGTTACCCTCCTCTTGAAACTTGTCCCGATGTTACTTCTCCCGTAGTTTACTCTGAAGGGTCGTGATGACTGAGAAAGAACAAGGGGAGACTCAACTAGAGCCACCCTTCCTCCTCTACTTTCAAAGTGATGACGTTCTTCAAGCACAGCTCGAGTATTACCATACAGTCGCTGCTCGTTTAATATGTTTACCATAGCTTTTTACCTGACTGACAGTTGAAAAATTATGTTTAGGTTTTGGGTTGCCAACACTTGTACAAGATCACTGTATTGTTATAAATGAAAAGTTTTTTTAAAATAACATGTTACATTTTACATTAAAAATAACGTAAACTTAAGTTTTCTCACATTATTTTTAATTTTAATAATTTCTTTTTACCCAACCCGAAACAATATTCTGAACATGAATTATTATAAGTAGTTCTACTTCGTTTTGGAATGTTATCGATAGTGTTTAATATAGTTCATACATTAATACTTTTAATACAGGCATCGTATTTACTTGGAAAAGAGAAAATACTTGACTTTTAAATATAAATATATATATATATAATGTTTATTTTATCGTATTTCAAAATATTTAACTTGATACAATATTTTTATCCACTGCATAGGTGCACCATTGTAATTAACTTGTTTACTTCATGATAAATCACATGGTTTAAATTCGTCGGTCGCCATTTTAAACCATGTGATTTATCATATATATATATATATATATATATATATATATATATAAGTGGAATAAAACTATATTTAAGCTTTGTGCCCGACCTCATATACATATAAATAATGACTTAAATTACCGTGGCTAACCAAACATTCATACAGTACCATATGTTTTCATTACAACTATCCAAAATGACAGATGTCATCTCTTGGCGTAGCGATACATTAGGGACTATTTCTAGTAACTTTTTGAGTTGTCATCCCTGTAAACTCTTATGGTGAATGTACTTGACACTTGTGGTGTGCAACTGATGGAATGGAGCAAAGTCACCTGACACAGCTATGTTACATGCGATCCAAGGTCGTGGGAACGTGATGCCTTGTTGGTAAGGTGACCAATTTTCTTCCAATGAAAAGGAGGACGAAAAAATTTAAGAAAAAAGTACAACGTAAATAAATGAAACATTTTATTAATTTAAACAAAAATACACTAATTATGCTTACATCCCTTTTAATTATTTAATTAAACGAGTAATTTTCCATTGAATGAATATTTTTTGTCAATATATCATTTTCTAACAATATATTGGAAATTTTGGAGCAAGAAATATCCTTCATATTGAATTTTACGGTAAGTTCTGCAGCTAGAGTATCAACATTCAATCTTGATTTCTCACTTGTCCAAAAATCATTACTAATTGAAAAAACTCTTTCAACTGCTGCATTAGTTCTCTGAATACAGAGATTAACAGATTAGTTTTAAAATATCGAAAAGGAGGACATATAGGAGGACACTTTTCGAGGAAGGACAGAACATACAAAAGGACTGTCTTCCCTAAAGGAGGACGATTGGTCACCTTATTGTTGGTGCTTGATTGGGGGTTATTCGTTAAATTTAATTATGTACGGCCAGTAAGTAGTATTAATCGGGAAGGAGGATACACAGTAATTAATTTATTGAGTTTTTTCAACCTGTTGACTAATAATGTTTGACACTCTTCTCAAATTAGCATAACACATTGTACTGTGCTTGTATACAACATCAGACTTAAAACAAGGCTCAGAATTTGAATCAAATATAAATCTATTGTTGGGATGGCTAATTTGCTGTCGGATTGTGTGAGGATTAAATTTTAAATTGCCTTTAAGATAAAGTGGCCCTTTTTTTCCTTTACATTTTCAGCGGCCATCACTTTAAAATAACTGGTTTTGAAGCCAGAGAATGTAGTCGCCATTTTTTAAGTGGTACATACTACACACTGCACTAATTATTTTGCGTTCGTGTTATCGGACTGTCAATAAATTAGATCAACAAAAGGTAGGGATGTAACTAATGAAAGGGATACGATACGATAAGATGCGATACGATACGATGTGATACGATACGATACGATGTGATACGATAAGATACGATACGATAAGATACGATACGATAAGATACGATAGATGAAACTAGTGGACAAGCCTACTCACAGCTAGAGCCAAAATCTAATAAATAAAGTCATAATTGGTGAGAAATACTCATCGCTATCATGATGTGCAGGGTTGATAGATTTTACTTTCAAACTTGTTAGCAACTGACTCGATTATCATATTTTTATTTAATCCATAAAAGTTTCAAATTGTATTAATCTATTTTTAAAATCTTGGACATAAGTCGTATTTCGAGGCCTGTCCCTAAAAATCTCTGTCTCATGGTTACTTTAATTTGAGATTGGAAAGGATACACGAGTTAAGATTATTATATTTGCAGTTTTTATAGCAAAACTTTTTTTTGTCATAATAAATCAAATATTACTTCAGCGTTAAAACAGGGGTTAATTTTCTTCAGATAATGGACTCAACAGGTGTTGAATATCTATCAAGAATGTCCTGGAATTTAATGACAACTTTTTCTTTTCATTTAAAAAGTTTCTCATCTAATGCCGCCACGCTAATAACGGATATTCAACAACTCTTGATATCACCATGTGAAGAAAACATGTTTTGCTATAAAAACGCCGAAAACATTGCCCTCATCTCGCGTCCCATACACTTCCCCCAGATCGGGTTAACATGAAGTTCTTCCTTTAACGTCGAAAAATATAGTAAATAAATGTGATCGTTCTTCTAGTTTTTCTTAGCATCGCATCTTACTACCCGTTCAGGCTATACCTTCATGTTCTGATTACGCTAGTGGTTTTAGGAATTAGGAAGGCTATATGTATAGAAAGTGTATCCGCATATGGGTGTAGGGAGAGTGGAAAACCATTTTAGAAAAACCACCCTTTCTCAGTACACCCGACTGAGATTCGAGCCTCAATCTCCCCCTCATTGGCAGCTTAGTCCACCGAGAGAGTAGCGCATTAGTCCATGTGGCCACCGAAGCGGATACATTCTAGTTAATGTCTGAATTAGTTCCGCTAGTTCCTGCCTTGGCTTTTCAAACTACCTGTCAACTTGCAAGAGCTTGGAAAATGACAGAGTCCTCCTAAACTGCGTCTCTTTGGAGGCTTTAAATCTTGACGCAGAAAGAAAACTAAAACTTCTCTTGAAGGAAAAAAACTTGTCTCTCGGTCTATATTAAAGCTGAAAAGCTGCAGTTCTGTTGTTGAAGACTTTCCTCCCCGTTTAACCACCCGTCTGGGCCTTAACACATTTAATTACACCATCTAATAAGAAATTAGAAAGTTTGAATTAAAACCGAATGCATCCACATTTGCGTAGAGGGAGAGTGCTCGACCTCCCTGTCACCAACAAACTAAACAAAATTAGCTCGACTTTAATCAGCAGCAGATGAAAATTAAACAGACTTCCGGGAAAACGTTGCGTTCTGAGAGCCACATTATACGTTGACGACTGTACCATATTAAAGTTAGTTCCTGGACTTGGTTTTTAAGGTTTACCACTATAGCGAGAGGCTTCCCCGTTGAGCGATTCAAGTCGTCACCATGTTTTAGAGTCTGTAAGGGCTGTTAGTTTGTAGGTTTGGTTTTACGAGCACCGGATGTAGTACCGAAGCCTGAAAGTTCACACACCACCTTGATTTTGTGTTCTCCTGTTACTGAAAAGAAGCAACTCCTGCCTTACCACACGTCCCGTGCGGGCCCGATGACATGTCTTTTATAGTTTGACCGTCAAAGCGTGTCATGAATGAGTTGAAGAACAGGTTACCATCGCGCGCATTCTCGCTATTTACACAGGAAGGAAAGTGGGATGACCGGACGTAGTTTATTTTTACACACGTTGGTTCTAATGTAAGTGCTAGATTTTTAGCGACTTTTTTTAACTACAGGTATAGTGTAAAAGTGGTATGAAGGTAGGACCAGTCTAATTTTAATAGGGAGATCGCTACATAATTTACTAAATCTACTTTCCTGTATTCATACGTCAAGTAATGTTATATGCAGCTGTCACTGCCCTTCACTGAATACATTTCTTTATGAAAGTACAAGTTGCCTGAAAATTCGTAACTCAACATTTTAAAGTGTTTTTCTCAACAAAGACATAAAAATAATACCTCAGTAAATAAACACACAAAAATGTAATTTTATATAATAACTTCGAAAATATGTAGAAAACGGTAAACTGTGTAAAAATATGAAAAATGAAAATACAGTCCCAAACAATCTAATTCGCCAACATTTCGCTTTTCACATTTCTAACTGGCAGGATAAAATATGTAATTACATAAAAATCTGGGCTCTATTCATAATATAGATAAGAATGTTTTTGTTTGAAAATCACCTAGAAGTATGCCAACTATAATTTAATTGATAGCGTATTAGAAAAATATTTATATTTTCTACCAATTACATAAGATATGTTATATGAAGTAAACTATTCACATGGCTTGGTTAAAAAAAAAGGCACAAGTGATGACGTTATGGTGATGTGACCTTAGTTATTGCCATTAGTTTGATCCTTTTTAAAGTGATTAAATAATTGGAGCTATACAAAATAATTCTCCCCAAGAATGAAATTGTATTATACTAAAATAGTATTTTTCGGTCACTTACCAAACATTGTAACTAAGTCACATTTTTATTCAAATGGTGCTTTACATTTTATTTGATTATAAAGTTATTGAATTAATTATGTTTTGTTATTTAAATTAATTCACTTTAATGCCTTTAATAAACACTAATATTAAAGTGTTGACCTCGGTGGTCCCAGGATAAAGCTCTCAATTCAGGGACCCGATGTTCGAGGGTTCAAACCCAGCCGAGGTTGACGGATTTTTCTTGAGAAATAAAAATACGCAGCACAACTTCCTTCAGAGGGGAAGTAAATCCTTCGGTCCGATGTCGATTGTGGCATGTAAAAGAAACCTGGAAGATATATGAAAATACCTTTATTGGTTAAATTGGTAGGTCCTTTCGCGCTCGCTCGTAGAAATTTAGTGTGTCAGGATAGTAATCACCACAATTTCTGAGCTCCCTTAGTACATGGGGTTTCTACCATATGGTGCAGGCAGCCACTAACCATCCTAATAGCTGATTGCAGTTGCGGATAACACAGCACAGACGCAGGAATTGCGCGCTTGGGGCCTCAACTTCGCAAGGGCCTCAAAAACAAAACTTTTTTTTAACGTTTTGTTGATTGATAACAAGTATAACATAATAAGGTTATTTTGGTGTCTAGATGGGCCGATCAAAGAATAGCAAAAATGCGTGTAAACATAAGATTCTATATTCAGATGGTGCCGTAAGGGAGAAGAGTTCTTCTTAAACCATTAGGACGTGATTTTGCTGTTACTGCCAACAGTGAACGCTCATTTTATCTACTTGAACGGGTTGAACATTATTTACATAATTCATTAAGTCAGTTTCTTTTAAACGATTTGTCACGGATGTTTTAGTAAAAATGCTCCACTTTTATATGATTATTATATGTAAATGTATACCAAATTACGAAGATGGCAGTATTTCATTTATTTTCTTAGTAACAAAAAACTATTATATTTATGTATGTGTTTATTACTTATTATTTAATAATACTAAAGGGAAGCACAATAATATGATTTGATTTGATACCACCCGTGTAGGCCTATATTATTTTTAAATTTTTGTTTATTCTTAAAATAATAAATGCTGTCTTTTTTAATTCGTTTATTTTAGTTTTAACATATTAAAAAAAATTAAATAGGGGGGATGGGGCTCAGAATCAGATTGCGCTTGGGGCCCTCCAACTTCTCAATCCGCCACTGGCAGAGTGCCCGCTCAGCGCCGGAGGGACAGAAATCTCATCAAACCAACTTTCGGGTTGTTGACTTAGAAGAAGAATATTAAAACGAGTAGGCAATTGAAAATACATGTAATGTATGACCCTTTGGGTAGATAATCCAGGAAAATATTATACTTTGAGTCGCAATCAATTTATTTTTTTGTTTAGAAATACTGCGTTTAGTGAATCAATGCCCAGGTGCATAACTAGGCCCGCATGCACTCCGCGTTACATAGCGTCGTTGTGACGTCTCGTGGGGGTGTGGAATGTAAACACGGGCCAAGGTCTCTGCTGATGTTTGACTTTATGATTTCAGCGATAGGCGTCACCTTCACATATCTAGCGCTGAGAATTCGTTCCTGGAATATAATAGGAATCAAGTTTACAACATTTCTTGGCTTCTAAATGGATTATTCATCATGGGAACACCACTTACTTTCTCGACATTCATGGAAGACTTAATGAAGGAATAGATGGTCAAAATGTCTTTTGGATCACCTTTTAAAGAATACAAACTATTTTTTTTTCTGTCAAAATTTATAACATTTTACTATCTTAGGTTTTAACTCCCGCTTCGGTGGCCGCTTGATCAAAGGCGATATTCTAGCAATATACTTGACCGCCGATGAAGGGGAAGAATGAGGTTCGAATCTCGGTCGAGTGAACTTTTTTCCTAAACGGTTTTCCACTCTTCCTCCACGCAAATGTGGGTACACTTCCTCCAAATTTAACCTTCATCTTTATTAGCGCATTAGCGTAATTAGTATATAAACGTATAACTTGAACAGGTACTAAGGCATGGTGCAAAAAACCTATTTTCTAAAAGTTTCTTTCCACTAGAAACATACTATATGTTACTCATACACACGACACGGTTATTTTCCACAGCGATCCCACTATTTACTCTTGTCTAGCTTTTATCACATGTTGATTTTTGGGGTGGACGACTGGCCACACTCGATCAATGGAGATCTAAAGGTGACTTTTAAGTTCCAGACAAGACTATCGGAGGTAGGTTTCTTTGCTCAACCACAAAGAACTGTTTTCCTAGACGCACGCTTTAGTGCCATGATAGCTTATCAACGACCGAACCTTTTTTATTTGTAATAAGTATTTAACTTGTACCTACTCAATCGACTGATTATACTACTAAACAATTAACAAACGAACTACGGCCGATTGACAGGGAATTTAGGTTTCGAATCTCGGTCGGGTTTACTGAGATTTCTAAAAAAATTTCACTCACCCTCCACACAAGTGCTGGCACACTTTTTCTTGTTAAATCTTCCTCATCCCTAACACATAAGCGTAATTAATAGACTACATAATGCGTATAACCCAACCTGTTAGTAATACGCCGTAATACGCCGTAATAAGAAACTAATTCTAAAACAGACACAACACCCAGTCCCCCAGCCATTAATTCCTCACTGTAAAAGGGAAAGTCCCAATCTCAACATTGGTACAATTTTTTGGGCTATGCAAGGAATCGAATCCCGGATCCCTAACTTATTGGGCAGACGCTTTACCCCCTGTGGTAAACTGTCTAACTAATTCTAAGGAAACAGGATGATAAATACGGTATTTAAGGGACTAGTTAGGCACTCGTCTGTTTCTAAAGTTAATTTTTTTAGCTCTCTGTTTTGAAAAAAAGTTGAAGAGTTCCCATTAGTGCTCTTAAATATTCGAGGTATATAACGTTCGCTTTCTGAACTTACTAATTATATAAGCACACAATAATTTCCATGAGCGAGAGTGAAAGAGCCTACCAATATTTTTGGAAAGGTATTTTCACATACCGGTACTATAAGATTTCTTTAACATGCCACATGGGAACGACGTTTTTACTTCCCCTCCAAAGAAAGTTGTGCTACGGATTTTTATCGCTTAAGAAAAATCCGTCGACCCCTGCTGGGTTTGAACCCACGAACGTTGGGTCTTGAGACGAGCACTTTACCCCAAGACC
>CABFWO010002136.1:97624-116094 GCA_902155825.1 Timema genevievae
AGAAACAAGAACAGGAACATGGTCGCACGACAAGCTCTAAACCAATCACGAGATTTTGGTTAAGTGCAAGAATAGGTGAAAACCTTAACTTCGCCATTAAAACATATTTTTAAGTTATCATTATTATAATCAGCATCATTACTACTACTACTACTACTACTACTACGTGATTCTTTAGGCATGTAAAATTTTCTTTTCTACACGGAAAATTTTCTAATTATTTAAAATAAATAGAACTAATTTTAGAACCGTTCGGGTACACTTATGTACCAATAACGCTAATAGGATTAACGATAAGGAAGGCTATATTTAGAAGAAGTGTACACGCGTTTGCGTGGAGTTAGAGTGTAAAACCATTTAGGAAAAAACCCTTGGTACACCCGACCGAGATTCGAGCTTCGATCTCCCCGTCATCGGCAGTCTAGTCAGTCTACTGTGAGAGTGACGCCTTAGACAACGCTGCCACCGAAGCGGGCTAGATAGAACTATTGTAATCTAGATATCTTAAGTAAGGTTACACTTGATTTTAATTTATCTTAGGGGCGCTAAGACCAGAAGCATTATCAAATAAGCTGCGATAATTCAATAAAAGCTATACCAATAATTATCTTATCACACTCACGTGTCAACTACAGCGTGTGGTGGGCCTGTCGGGCCTGCTGTAGAATAGATTAGGGTTTTTTTTTAGCTCCGGGTCTTAGTAATCATTCGGATCTAACTTGCTAATGTGATTGGATTGAATTTATTGTAAGTTTACCCGCATTTGCTTGAGTAGAGAGTGGAAAACCATTTAGAAAATCTCAGCACACGCAATCGGAATTGACCCTCGATCTACCAGTCATCGGCAGTCTTGCCTACGATGAGTGTGACACCTTAGAACATGCGGCCACCGAAGCGAGTGCCCCAGCCATGTTAATTCTTCAATATTATAATCAAAGACTAGACGAATACACTTTCCTCTGGGATTAAATTATTTGAAATTGAAACAAAAAAAAATTACCGGGACATGTTCCTGTCTACCGACAGTATCTACCTCTGGGTACTGGTCCCTCCACCTCTGTCGTGAACGGAAGTAGAACAGGACAGTATAGTTTTACCTCGTCACGCACCGGAAACGAGGTATGTCTGAAACCGTATGTTTGCACACACAAACACACGTTCGCGGTGGTGTGTCGTTATGTTGGGTGCATCTGGCCTACTACCTCCTTGACCGGTGGCCTACCTTTCTGTTTAGGCTCGAGGTATGTGTACTCTGCGACCACTTTTCTTGGTTAGTACACTCCTGTTCCAGTATCGACAGTTAGCATGGTGGATACAATCGAGGGAAACCTGGAAAAGTCAGGGAATTATCATGAATTGGATTAAAAATACGACTAATTCAAGGAATATCTATATAAACGATTAATTTCGCACCTAAACACTGAAATAAGTTAGGAGATTTTTTCCTCGCATTTTAATAAAACTCATTACCTAGAAATTGATTTCTGCTAATTAGATAGTTTTACAGAAAATTTTTCCATGACACATTTATACAGTGCCACAATAAGGTGAGGATTCAGAGAACGTGAGAAAATAAGTTGTTTTTTTGTAGTTTTGCTAGCAAAACTTTTTTTTTTTGCCAAAATAAATTAAATATTGCTCCAAGACACATATAGAGTTTAATTTTCTTCCCATGATGATATCAACAGTTGTTGAATATTTGTCATGGGCATATTAACAACGAACGATAAACTTTTTAAATGAAGAACAAATGTCTTTAAATTCCAGGACACCCTTGACAGATATTTAACAACTGTTGATGTCACCATGTGAAGTAAATTAAACTCTTTTATTTCTGCTGGAGCAATATTTGATTTATTTTGACCAAAAATGTTTTGCTATAAACACGGCAAAAAAAAACACCTTTTCTCGCGTCCCCTACATTCCCGCCTTAATGCTTAAAACGTTAAGTGATTTAATTCTACGGTGCGTTATTTCAAAATATAATTCACGTCAAAATAAAGTATAAAGATTCCAACACGACTCTTTTTCCTTAACAACCCTAAAGTTTGAGTTTTATCATTAGAAAAAAATGTGTGAAAATTACACATTAGCTCATTTTCAACTATTTTTTAAGCATATTTGTGGATATATTAGATATTAGGGTGGATGAAAAAGGCCTTACTCTCAAATACGGCCATTTTTTGATAGGCTCCCTATAGAACATTTTAAGGTATGTAAGAACTAGCAGCGAGCTTTTCACTTTACCTTGCGATAAGAAGTTTCTATTTATGTTTCCCCTCTTATTGACATAACAAAGGATGGTTGTAGGTGAAGGGTGAACGGAAGTGTAATATTTTTTTAAATAAAACCAGCAGATTACGGAATTTATATGATTATTTTTCTACTTATTAGTGCCCTCCTCTGGACACCCTCTGTTTTTTGTGTCCTTAAGATGGAATTATAAGATAAATACTATCACTAAAATTATATCTCAAAACAAATTCATCCTTGATTAACTTGGATTTGTTATTAACCAACAACATTGTATTATTATTTATTATTATTAGCACCGCGTCTTACTACCCGTTCGGTTTATACGCACTTGTAATGTAGGGTGATTGTGAGATGAAATGGAGGACCTACAGTTTAACGTGGAATCCGAACCACGGTAGAGGCCTGGCATTCCTCAACATTCACAAGTTGTGATTAATACACATCTTGTCAGAGGTGAAGGAAGGTTTGGCAATCAGATAATTCTGTGCCGGGACCGAGGATTGAACCCCGGACCCTCCAACATTGTATTAATGTAGAAGTTTGCAGTGACATTGCACATCATCGTCACCGTTTACAAACATATATATTATTAATCAATATTTTCCATCCTTGAATGAGAAATTTTATGACTGCGTTCAAAATCCATTCGTACAGACATGCGAATACAATTATTGTCAACAATAAACCCGATATAAGTATTTGAAAAAATAAAAAATATATTTTACACTCAGCTCATTAAAATGTATGTTGATGTATTTTATATTTCATATACTTATAATAATAAACAAAGGAACTTATACTATAAATTATAAATATCACTTTTTACCCCGACAGGCACGTATACAGGGTAACTACAGTTTATTCATGGGACTGGGATATGAAAGATAACAAAACGTGTAGAGTTGAATTCCCCCTGGAAAAATGTAACTTTCAATATAAAAGTATTTGATCCTGAATGAAGAAAGGTTTTCTCCTACGGCGCATTTTTTTATGTGCTACGCTAAAAATATTTAAGGGGCTCCATTATGTTTGACAAAATATAAAAGGGTTCCGTGACTAAATTTAATTGGAAAACGCTGGTTTAACAGGTGGTAGCACTAACTCAGTTTTAGCTAGAAATTGGACTTTTACTCCTTTTCCCTTGTATCATTTACATAAAAACCCACTCTCAATGCACGCAGGCTAGATTCAAACCCCCGCCTTCTCCGACACTGGCAATCCAGTTTATTGCGGCCGCCCCGTATTCCTTGCGTGTACACATTAGCAGGATTTAATAACTGGCGCTGCTGGTCGCGATGTTTAAAGCGTTGGACTAGAAATATACTGAAATAGCCGTTGGCGTGGAGGTCAAGGTTCTATTCTTGACAGGATGATTTGGATGTGATTTTCCCATCCGCTCTGCAAGCTAATGCGGGTGCACTTCAGCTTAATCAATTTCCCAATCACCACGCCTTAAATAAGTCGTTAACAATCTAGTTGATTAACATACTAACAAGAATAAAAGTTTTTACTTTGAATGCTCACTTTTAAACGGGGGAATGAATATCCTCCCCCGCGGTATTCATTCCTATAACCTAACTCGGGGGCTCTCAAACTTTTTAGATCGAAGGAGTCCTTATACCAGAAAAAATACGTACCGTAGCTCTCATAAAAATGTTCACACTAATATTATTAATTTTAATAACATTTAAATTTTACGAGCATAAAACTAACGGAAAACATCACATGTTCCGGCCGCGCCTTTGGCAAATGTCCTCTATTGAGATTTGAAAAAATTGGCAATCCTAATTACTGAGGCTATTTTATAGTATGAAAGACAAACAAAAAATATTCTAGAATCGCCTCATGTTTCCTGTGATAACTGACGGAACCCAAGGTCTTCGCGAAGTACATTTTGAAAAACGCTTTCACATATACACTAGAACATTTGTTTTAGTCTTTGCCGGTGTGGAAGTATTTTCTAAATTCACTTTTTGAGTGGGTTACCTGAATTGTTCATATATATATATATATATATATATATATCTTTTTTTAATATAATTGTTTGTGAATTTAATGACTGTTCGTAATCTTTAAGTATAATTGACTGATCAGCTAGTTTGATCTGCTCTTTGAACAGTGAGTCACGAGAATGTAATCTGTTTTGTGGCTCTCCGAACTGGGATGACTAGTTCTTCTACTAGCCGGATATTGTGATCACTGAATTGTGAAATGGTAGGTTAGTAACTACTGGATGGCACCGGCTGCTTCTTGTAGTCGGTCACCCACTGGATGACACCGATTCAACTTGTAGACGGTCACCCGTTGTAAATAATGCCACACATCACACTTATTCTTTTTTATTTACACATTAATGTAATAACTAAATAAGGTTAAGGAAAATTACCCGCATTTGCGTGAAGTGAATAAAGAACCATTTAAGATAAAAACTTAAATACATCTAATCGCGAATCGTACCTCATACATACCCGTTACACTAACACCAGACGAGACTGACGCTTTGTCCGTGTAACCGCCGATTTGAGTTAATTGCGTTAGCAACTAAATAAATAAAATAAACTGGTGGATACATAGTCTTTCATTTCTATTATCCTAGTCATTAGCTCACTGGCGTACTTTTAAAATTGTTCATATAAATATTTGAACTAATTAACCTTGTCAAATGATATGTTGTTCTAAGTAATTTCAATATTAACGTCCTCAATTTGTGTTCTCTGTGTGATCATATACTTAGCCTTTTCAGCGTTCACTTCTAAACATATTTATTTTTTAGCCTCTAATAAAATTTCTGCACTTATTGCAAAAGCTTCCTTACTATTTTCTAACAAAGCTAAATCATCTGCGTATCCTAATAGCTGCATTGTACCGTTTAGTGTCAACCCTTCCCTAATCTCTTGCATACCCCTTAGTATACTTACTATAAGGCTGGATTAAAAAGTAATGGGGAAAGTGCGTCTCTTTGTTTCAAAACATTATGTATTTCAAAAATATCTGAAAAGTTACCTCCAGCCCGTACCCTACCACGCGTATCTGTCAAACATACCTCGTTTAGCTTGACAAGGTTTTTTGGGTATCACCACGTTCGGGCTGTACTTATATATCTTAGTTACGCCAATGAAGCAAGGACAAAAAGGTAGAATTAAGAGGAAATGCATCTAAATTTACGTGGAGGGAGATTAGGAATTCATTAAGAAAAAATAGAAAGGTACACCCGGCCAGGATTTGCACCCTCGCCTTTCCTTCACAGGAATTAAGTTTTTGGTTACTCTTGGAAACCCCCCACCCCCCCACCCCCAAAAGCAGAAACTTCGGGAAGAGTTATCTAGTGGAGTAGAAGCCTTGAGACCATAGATCTATGACCAGGTGGGAAAAAAATAGGTCGAGGTTTTAGCAGTGAGATACTTTACACGCAGTTTTGAAACACGACTCCTCGAGAGAAATGGGTCAATGTTTCCATATCCGAATAATGTATACTCGGGCGTTGAAACATGACTCATTGATGAATACATTTGAGCTTCGTTACCATTGTGCTGTTGACATGTTTCTCCGAACAAACGTAGAGCTAGATTCCCAGGGTCATACCTCAATAGTTATACTTTTTTTTTTTAATGAAGATAAGATGTCTCTTGGTGGAGTCCCTCAACAGGTGAGGGTAAGGAATTTTTACAGCAAGACATTTTTTCAAAGCAATTTTGTATGCTTTATTAATTTTTTTAAGACTCTTATGTAAGCTACTCGACTAAGTATTAAGGAGAAATACAAACATTCACTACAGTATTAGTATAATTTTCTGGAGAAGAGGTGTTGACCCCCATATGCATTCTTCCCTCCCCGGTACGGGGCAGTGAACCCAATAAATCTTCTAAATCTGTGTTCCTTCGTTCTTGAACACTTCTCCTATTGAGAGTAAATCAGCGTTTATTTCAGCTCGACATCATACCTAGCCGCTCTGATGGCTGAATGGTCAAAGGCGCTAGTCTCGCCTTGTACTACCTCGTTTTACTATTAGTAACATTAAAAAATATAAAGACGGATCAATGATTCCTTCTAAGGGGTAAGCAGGCGAAGGGAAATTTTGAAAGAATATGCATCAGCACTAGCGTGGAGAAAGGCTGAAAAAGTTGTCAAAGCGATTCATTGCATGTGAAAAAAACTTCAAATACGCCCGGATGAGATGTGAATCTTGACCTCCTTGTCACCGGCAAGCGTTAAACTTCCCAGTTAAAAAATCGTGGTTACTTCAACTCTTGTTTGTGTTATAATGCGGTTTTTTTTGGCATCCATCAGACATTTCCTAAAAAAAACTGTATGTGTGGCCGACAGAAAAATGCTTCCTGGAAACGATAAAAATGGGGCTACCCATACCCGGATGTATAAATGTGGGAGTTGTTACTTTGCTAAAAAAAAGTTCCTAGATGATTTCTTATTCTTCTCCTGTTCAAATGGATGTACCATATTTTTTTAAGCGTGTGCAAAAAGTTCAACTGCGACTGGTATGACATTTTAAGTGCACCGCAGTTTATGAAGTCATCACATCCGATCCGCCCTGCCGCACTATCGCAACAACCGGGTCTTGCGTTTTTGACACAAGTGTGCCTGCACTTCCGCTAGCCCCGGGAGGGAGGTGGGGGTACCGTGGTCGGTTGGCCACAAGATACGTATAACAGCAGTACATAGGTTGAGTAACGCACTGCTGCTGCTGCTTTCGGGTCAGTGGTCCCGCGGGTAACACTGTGCAAGGGCCTCGCTAGGTTGAATGGGGCAACGCCTCCGAGTGAGATGAGTGTGTCTCTCTCTCTTTACCGCTCTCTGACCGTTTGCGATGGGGGTCGGGAACTGTACGCGTCAATTGTCAACACTCGTGTTATCGGTGACTTGACCTGATTTGACTGAAGGGCAAAAACCAACCAGAGGAGGGAAAAAAAACAAACAATTTCACACATGTTTATTCCTCGCGGGAAATCAAACATGGGGCACTAAAGGTCATCACAGTAGGTAGACGCTCCACCAGCTGGACTAAAAGGCGTCTAAGCTCGCAATACTTGTGACTGAAAGTTCTCGGTTTGAATCGCATTTGGGTGCACTTCTTTTTACTTCACATCATTTACTGTTTTAGCCTATGGCCTGGGTCAGTTTTTTAACCATCGATTTTCCGCTACCGGTTTGCTGGGCATGTCATTACTTCATATGCCTTCTAACTTAAGACTAGGACAGGTACAACACCCACTCCCCGGCCGTCAATTTATCACTATGAAAGGGTAAACCCACTTTTCACCAATGATACATTTTCGGCCATGTCGGAAATCGAACCCGGGACCCTTTTTTCAGTAGACAGACATGCTATCGACTGAACTAAGGTGTCGGATATTTGTGTGCACTGAAGGTGGTTTATCACTTGTGTTTATCGCTGTTTATTTTTTAATTTACGTCCCACGATAATGCGAATATACTTTTTATAGCTACTTTATTCACGCTTCCCGAATAAGACGTTAAATTTACCAATAAATAGATATGGAGTCATCTAAAAAGAAGTAAAGACTCGATGGAATCTCCTTTTTGTTTCTGATACTAACCCAATTTGTTGCCAATGAATTTCTTTTCGTTAGTGCTTAGACCACTGCATAGGCCTATATTTATAACTGGCGCTCAACGCAAATCTATAACAACATATTCTTAGGCGAAAATGTTTAAGGTAACTAAGAAGTCCGACACCTTAGCTCATTTGGTAGCATGTCTGTCTATTAAGGGTCCCGGGATCGATTCCTGGTATGACCGAAATATTTATCAATGGTGAAATGTGGGTTTCCCTTTTCACAGTGATGAATCAACAGACTGGGGGCTGGGTGTTGTGTCTGTCTTAGATTTAAGTTAGTATATAAGTTGTGGGCTGATCTCATCAGTCGGTTCAGAAAGTGCATGCTAAATTCTTCAAATAAATTAAATAAAATTAAATAAGAATAATGGCGCCGATTTGTCAAAAGCAGTGTTTCTTAAATTATTATTATCACCGCGTCTTACTACCCGTTCGGTTTGTACGCATTTACGCTAATGTGTAATATAAGGGTGATTTTGAGTTGAAATGGAAGACCTACAATTTAACGTGGGATCCGAACCACGGCGGAGGCCTGGCATTCCACACATTCACAAGTTGTGATTAATACACGTCTTGTCAGAGGTGAAAGGGAGGGTTTGGTAATCAGATAAATCTGTGCCGGGACCGAGGATTGAGCCCCGGACCCCCAGCACAGGGTCTGACACCTTACCCCTAGACCAGGTCACCTGTGTATTTCTTAAAGTATGGTCCTTGGACCACTGGTGGTCCGCAGGATCTCAGGAAGATTAATAATAATAATGATAATAATAGTAATAAATTTTTTAAAAAATCCACATACAATACAAAAATTTGAAATACAAAAGATTAAATAAGAAATATATTATGCTGTATTTATTTTCTAGGTAGACACAAGTCCCATAGAAAAGGAAGTCTGTATCAATCTTAATTATTAAGTCAACAAATCTGAAAAATTATTTATCAAACATTAGAGGGTTTATTTACAGTGTTAAAAATAACAAACTAATTATATGATATTTTTGTTCAATATTTAATTTAATAAATTAATTTTTGTCTTGTATTTATAGTCTTAAAATGGAATTGCCTACAAATAATGACCCGCCTCGGTGGCGTAGTTGGCTAACGCGCTAGTCGTGTTGAGCCCGACTGCCGAGGACGGGGAGATCGAGGTTCGAATCTCGGTCGGGTGAACTGGGAGTGGTTTTTCCTAAATGGTTTTCCACCCTCCCTCCACGCAAATGCGGGTTCACTTCCTCTATTCAACCTTCCCAATTCCTAATCCACTAGGGTAATTAATACTTAAGCGTATAACCCGAACCGGTAGTAAGACGTGGTGCTAAATAATAATAATAATACAAATTATTATTTTCTTGCGTAACTTTTAAATACATAAACCCCCCCTTCCCTTACTCGCAGGGACCCGGTGGTCCCACAGTGCGTGTTACTTCAATTTGGTGGCGGTCAGTTACCATAACTTTGAGAAATTTGTCTATTTTTTTGTTTTTTTTAATACCAGGCCTCCAACGTGGTTCGGATCCTACGTTAAACTTTAGGTTCTCCATTTCATCTCACATTCACCCTACCACTACACATTAGCGTAATTTCGTATAACCCGAACGGGTAGTAAGACGCGGTAATAATAATAATATTTTTTATAGCTAGCTGTTGGAGGGGCGATAGAGAATAACTACTTGGCATTTACATCGGCTTTGCTCGAAGGTATCGATCGCGCTGTTAATCTTCATCCATTGGAAAGCAACAACCTCTATGGATCCAGAAAGAGTTGCGCGAATGAAATCTTCTAGTGATGTTTAAGAAGAGTTGGTACATATGGTCACACGTGCCAATGACACCATTTGTGTGTTAAGCGCTTTATTGAAACTATTATTACTAAAACAAACTGCAATAAAACATGTTTGCTCTACCATATACCAGTTTTAAAACCTGTTCTCACACGTGATTCAAGCACAGTCACAACACAGTCTATAGAAACAGACTTTACTTAAAACCGCAACCTTAATTTTTTTTTATTGGTACTTAGTTTTTAAATATTTATCCACCCATGCTTTACATTTCTGAAACTCGCACCTGTGGACACGTCTACAAGGCCGTCAGTCTCGTCTAGTTCGGTCTGCGACAGAAATGTCAGGGCTCGAATCTTTGGCGCGTACTATGTGCGGGTTTTAAATGGTTTCTTATTTTCCCTCCACGAAGATGGGAGTATATTTCATCTGAATTATACCTTGCTCATCCCCACCCCACTAACCTAACTATGCGAGCTGCTCGAACGGGCCAGAACAAGCTTTTTGTGAATTAACCTTAAGTTATTCAAGGACTTTGGTGGATGCAGTTTTTATAATAAACTTTTTTTTTTGCCATAGTAAATATATGTGTTTGCTTTAGTAGATACGTTTAGCCTAATTTTCTAAATAAATCACTAACTCTAAGCGTATTTTATTTTGTCATGGATATTGTGGAATTTGAACAGGATTTAAGGTTTATGCTCAAATGCCACAATGACATGACCAATAATAAAGAACTGTCAAGATTACTATTTGTAGAAAATTTAACTAAACTTATTTACTGGAGCAATTATTTATTTTGACTATAGATTTTTTTTTTTGCTATAAATACTATTTAAAAAACTCAACCGTCAAACTCCATATCGTTAATTTACCACTCGGAGAATTTTATAATCCCCAAGTGATACTTTTGTCGACTCTTTTGGAAATCGAGGTCCTAACCCCGTAGGTCAGTGGGCAAACGCGCTGTGGATTCGAACAAGAGCTCTATAATTAGGTAGACAGGTGCTTGACCAACTGAGGCAATGCGGCCGAACACAAGGACGTGTTTGTTGTGGTCATGTGACCTGTGTGTGCCGCAGGTAAAAGGGAACCAACCACACAGCAGCTGTTAATTGCTTGGCACAAATTGGTGGAAGGAAGGAATGCCTGACGGAGGAAGTGAGGCGGGCGTGAGCTGTGTGTATGTGCACACACATACACACACACACACACACACACACACACGTGCAGCTATGTAAGAGAATGACTGTGATCTGATACATGGGGCAGTCGTAATGAGTGACGTGCGTCGCGTGGTTAATCACGGCGGGTCAGAGCCGTGACTAACTAACTTCACACACATATCCGGCCGTGGTGCATGTGGTAAGTAAGGTGCTTTCGCTGATATCGTCCGGGTTTGGTTGCCACGCACCTGGAAAACACGGATTTTTTTTATCTAGAAAAACAAAACAATAGGGAAAACAAAAGGAATTTCATAAAAAAATTACAAGAAACTGAAATATTTGTTTATTTGGGATATTTAATTGCAAACTTTAAATAGTGGCTCTTTGCATCGAAGAAAAAGTGAACCGAAGAACTAAGCACGCCAAATTTGAATTTCCCTTTTCGAGGGTCGTATGGTGTAAGCCGTAAGGTTTCACTCCCGCAATAGACTGGATTGCTGTTTACGGGGAGTTTGGGGTTTTAATCTCGTTCGGATGTACGCTACTGAAGGTGGTTTTCCTACTCTACCTGCACGGACACGTTTATTCCTCAACCCTACTCCACTACTTTAAAAACGCGGACGGCTCTAACAGATGGTAAGATCTGGTGCACGAAATAAATATACATAATCACCCCATCCCACCCTCTTGCGTAACGACTGCGTGTATTTTCCCATGTACCTGCTTTGGTGGCACCGTGGTTTAACGAGTCACTCTCGCAATAAACTAGACTGCCGATGGCAGGGAGATCGGAGTTAGAATTCCCGTCGGGTATTTTGAGGTTTTTTTTTTCTTCAAAAATTGTTTTCCACTCTCCTACGCATATATGAGTACACTTCTCTTAATTTGACCTTCCTCATCCCTAAACACATTTGCGTGGATGCGTATAACCTGAACCGGTAGTAATACGCGGTGCTTAAAAAAAAGTTCCCATTTAGCTCAAATCACTCTGTCCTAAACACCAATGATAGACTTCGTACTCGTTTATTTTATTAAAAACAAAATCGCCTTCCTCTATACTTTTAGATCGTTTGAGGATATGGGGAGCTTCTGATATAATACCTGAAAAAAAGGAATTTTGTATTAATGATTCTATTGTTTATAATTAGTGGAATTTTGCACGAGTTTCGAAAATTTTTGCGGTAGGAATATCATTAGAAGAAAGAGGCGTAATATTTGTTGATTGGCACTATGATATTAAAACTACTACTACTCCCTTATTAGGTAAGGAACACACAATGGCGTATCGTATCGTCCTGCACAGGCTTGAAAAATATTACTGATTGTAATTTTTTCCCCATTTTCAAACAGAAGAATGAATATTAAATGGATGGAAGACAAAAATAAGCCTGAGGAAGGAGTTTTTTACTTCTTGTACCTCATCTAAAACCCGCCTTTTCTCGGTTCGCTCTACTTGCGACAGAAAAGTGCATTGTAAGAAAAGGAACGTAAATAAACTGCATTCACGATCTTCTTGGCGGAAGTCATAACCATCTCCCCTTCACCTCTTCCTGAAATCCTGGCCGTGGTGGGAAATCCGGTATTTAGTATCTCGTAGAACAATGAAGCTTGACACTTTCAGTGAAAGAAGAGTAAAAAAAAAATCTCGAGCGCATGCGTGAGAAACAAACTAGTAGGGAGCCGGTCGCATTATAGCTAGGTTCAAATTGAGTTATGACTCGGAACAATAATGTTGGGTTCATATGAAGAGAACAAGATTCGATTAAAGCGGGGTGTGTAATGAGTACCGGCTTGACTATTCTAAGTTTTATCCCCGTAAAAACAGAATGGTAAAGTAAGGCGATCATAATTCGTTCCTGATTTTCGGGGATGGTTTCTAACTGCACGTGGTCGTATCCGTCCCGGCGTCCTTAGTTCGGATCCTGACGGGGTTAGTATACGGCCTGATAACCCTGGATTTACGCGCGTCAGTTTATATCCCAGCAATAGATCTAAATATTTAAGTATATTGTGTTTGGGCGCCATTTAGGTTAACGTTCCCTACCAACGATTAGACTGGGTTTGATTTAAATAGAAGATAACATAAATTAAAGATCACCAATTTAATATTAGGATTAATTTGATTCTGGTTACTGAAGAACACATCTACTAAATAATGCAAGTTAAGTTGGAGTGACTGTGCGAGTGTGTGACACACGTACGATCTGTACGATGGTGTCATCGCGAGGGTTCTTACAATGGCTGCCGCGAGGGCTTCTCGCAACCCTCACTGCGTCCTCGTGGGCGATCTCCCCCCCTTATTAGAAAGAAATCGGCCAAGGTCGCTTTCATTGTCACTTAAAAATTTGCAACTTGGTACGGGAAAATCTTTTAGAACTAGTCCTGTTCCTTACTGGTGGTTTTTAAGGATCGTAAATACTAAATAACACAATATATATAGTACCCTTACTTTAGAAAGTGAGATCAAGTGAGGCTCCAGTAAGTCAAGTGGACGACCATCAACCTTCTTAATCCGTAACATAGTAGCGTAGCTAGTACATAATGCGTATAACCCGAACAGGAAGAAAGACGTGGTGCTAAAATAAACACCCCAACTTATGATAGAAAATAATGGTGTCAACTTGTATCCCGGCCGGATCTCACGTAGCGCGCGTAGCTCCGAGAAACTTTGATGGAAACCGCAGGATTGTTCCCGTCCTCTCCGTTGAGGCGGGGGATATTCCCTTGACGAGCGACTTTAAACTAGAGAGATATATTTGAAACAAATTGGGACACAATTTAGTTTATATGGTGGTGATGCCTACTGGCGCGTACAAGGGGCGAATATCGAGGGAGATCGACTCTTTAAGTCTAGAGGACCCTGGATTGATCCTTGTGCGGGGCCTTATATAGTACACTTTGTTTGCATTGAAAGATAGAATTCTTACCTTGACGAATTACGCTTTGATGTTGCTTATAAGCAGGTCCCAGTCTTTGATGACCTTCAAATTTTAAGTAAATGACCTAAAAATGAGAACAAAAACTCGTAATATATGCATACGCCTGAACCATACACGCATTTTACAAAATTTTGAAAACTAAAAAATATAATATGCAATGAACCGTCTTTAACAACTATTCTTTCTTGTATTCTGCTAATTACAATATTAATTTACAAAAGAAGTAATGTATATAAATAACCTCGCAAAGCAACCCTCACCAGGAAGTGTCTTTTATAAACATACAGACAAATTGGATACAAAGTTCGTGGCCTGTACTATCTTCTCAGTCCGACAACTGTGTGTTGTAAATATTTATATTTGGAGTAGTTATCAATTATATAAATATATATATATGTATAGTGGGCCTATTTAAAAATATACTTATTTAACATAAATACCTCAAAAGATTCAAAAATTCCTAAAAATGACGCAAACCAAGTAAATACTACATAAAATGCCAAAATGAAAAAAAAATGACCTCTAAACATTTATACAAGGGAATCACGAACAGAATTTATATATTTATGACTTATGATTGTATGTGACGAACAAATAAAAGATGACATGGCATTAATATCCGGGCCCTGTTTGTGAGGGTCATAATGTATAATCTGTTAAGGTAATTGCTAGCTTTCAGGATAAAATTAACTCTTTTTCACTTTGAATGATGCTGTATTTATTTTAAAATTTATGTTCATCTTCAGGTGAGGTTACACGAAAATGTATTTGTCACTTGACCCCCACACCACACGACCCTTATTTCTTAGTTCTTAACTCATGTTCATATTCTTGTATGTACTTCTCACCTCTGCCCCAAACCTTTTACTGACCCCCTTAAGCCTCTTCTCGTACGCTGATACGGCTCTTAAAACAATAGACCATTCGTTCACCAGGAGAGGTCATAGGAACCAGTCGGTTGGTGGCACAGTTTCGCCCAGCTTCGTTCGGGTCAACCGATCAATAGATGGATCACAATTATATAGCTGGGTCGCGAGTTCATCGCCATGGCTGGTCGCTGATTGAATGGCGTAACCAATCCTCTACCCACTACCGCCTGCTTGTAGCCCTCCACTTTACCCTCTCTCCAGTTGCGGATCCAGACCATTTTCATAGGGAGGTCATAATTATAAATAACATTGTTACTTACTATGTTAAATTTCTGTTTAAAGCCGTTTAATAGTTTATCAATCATATTTAATATTATGTATGTTTTAAACCGTGGTCATCCTCCCCATTTTTTTTAAAAATCAGATAGTTTTTATGAACCCTCCAACAATTTTTTGAAAAATGGTTCATTCTAGAAGCTATGAGTAGTCGCCTTGATTTTTTTTATAAGGCATTTAAAGTGTTCCTCACCTAGAAATTTTATAAATTTGGAAGTCTCTCAAAGCTATTTAGAGTGATCCTCATCTTAAGTTTTTACGATAGCTAGATACCTCTAGAAAATAATCTTTGAAGTGGTCTTTCACCGACAAAATTTTGAAAAGTGAATTATTTTAGAAACTAGTCTATTTGGGGTTGTCCTCGCCCGCCTGAAAATTCTTCAAAATTACATGCATCTAGAAGGTTTTTGGAGTTATCCTTCCCTAGACATTATTGGTTATTTGAAGCTATTTGGAGCTTTCCTCCCCTGACTCTTTGTGCCAGCTAGATGCCTCTAGTCTAGTAGTTATTTGGAGCGGTCATCGCCGGCAAATTTTTGACAATAGAATGCATCTAGAAGTCGTTTGGAGTTTGATTTAAGGCCATCTTTCAGCTTCATATTTGATAATATTAGAGGATTTGAAATATATCTAGGGAGAGGCAGGAATTTATTCCAAGAAGGAGCAAATTATTTCCAGGGGGGCAGAGTCCCCCATAGTTCCGCCTTTCTTCTGTCCACACATACTCTATATTCGGTATTCGTGGATGAACTGCTATCAGGCGATTATTAGTATTCTTTAATGTGTGGTGGTCTACCATCTCTATTTGGAACATTATTCATTACACTCGCTTTGCACGACAAATATTAGTACATGAAAACGAATAGTTTTTCCACACTTGCATAAGTCATATCGAACATTGATTAATCATGGACGGATAATGCACGCGTGGACCTGACTTAAGAGGTGTATGCGCTTAAATAGTTTAAAAAATGGTATAACTTATTTGTGCTGTATTTTATTTCTAAAATTTTAACTTTCATTTTGGTTTTTGTATTAATTTTTTAACATCCACAAGGGGGTCAACTAACCCTTTGACCCCCCCCCCCNGACCCCCCCCCCCCCCGAATCCACGCCTGTCTCTTTCTACTTCCCTCCCTCAGCCAGAGAAAACCTGGAAACGTCATGATATTTTTTTACGACAGATAAATCAGAGAAATGTCAGGGAATTTTAAAAAAAGTCTAAAATACGCCATTAATTTCGCACATAAACACTACAAAAAAAACACGTTAATTTTAAAAATAGTTGATAAAAACGCTTATGTTTTGTGGCTGGTAGCATTTTTTATATGTAATCAATTTAATAAACAAAAAAGTCATAATTCACCATTAAAACTGGAAATAAGCTGTCATAAAAAATTGAAAAATGTGCTTGGAAAACCTTAAAAAGTCTGGGAATTTGGTAATAGAAGTTTTGTAGCCCGCGTATATTTCCATCGACTGTCATAACAGAGGTAACCGCAGTCGCTTCGAGAAAATGTTTAATTTTATAACACCGCTGGAAAAATTTGAATAGGACAAAAAACCACCTGAAATTTAAGTAAATTCAGGGATTACAGGGCTGCCAGCCGTCTGGAAAACCTGGAAAACAGGGAAATGTCAGGGAATTTGGTTTGACCTGGAAACGTCAGGGAATTTCTCAAATTTCCTAAAAATGATTGGAATTTTAAAATATAATGTCAAATTTTCGAAAGTGTTAAACCAATTTGCTAACAACCTATTTTTTACACTAAGGTTTTTCTGCTTAGTAATTAATTAAAATTGCGATCGTAATTTATGAACTTCACAGTGAAGGCTATTGCTATATTGTGGCATTACGTAATCCAAGAACATCTGCGCATGTGTAAACATCAGCGTATGCGCCGTGGTCGTCGTTCTAGTTGTGAGGAAGCGTTTGCACAGCCTTCAATATGACACGTAATACGCATGCGGGTATTTGATCTTTTGTATTCCTAGTTCCAAAATAGTGATAAAACGGTGCTTTATAGCAAAATTCTTTATTAAACACTTCAAAAGAGTTGCAAATTTGCTTTTTCAGTTTAGTGACCCTTTGCGCATGCTCAAATACATATTTCTTTTAGTGTTTCTCAATTCTAAAATGACATGCGTACGGTATTTGTTTTGAAATCTAAACCGTTGCCTCTCATCCACCCACTATTTACAACTAGAAATAAAAAGTTTTATGTAAATGTTTGAAAAGCAGTGCATCCATATTCCAGAAACAGGCTTCAAATAAACAAGTAAATACATTTATTTTTTCATGATGGGTCCAGGCCCTAAATTTTTTTTAATCTTTAGTTAATGTGGTTATCATTAATTATCGAGTTGGGGCATATTTTACTTGAATTGCATGTAATTACAGGAAGGTTGAGGGTTGAATCCCGGTTAGATGCACTTGGGTGGTTTACCCATTCTCTCCATGTTAATGTGTGTGCATCTATTCTAAGCTACCTTCTCATTCCTGCCACATTATATTGCGTTGCTGGAACTTTTATATTTTTGTGTGGAAAACCTGTAAATGTCAGAGAATTTCAATATTATAAATTAGTGGCAACTCTGGATTACGACTTAACGTTATTTGTAATAGATTCCAAACTGAATTCTCAGTTAATTTACTTTTGAATGATATTTTGGAAACACTGTATAATGTAGCTTAAAGGTAGCTGGGAATACAATGCAATCTTATGTCTGTATTTTGCATTTGTGTAACAAAAAATGTTCTTCGTTAAAATAAATATAGTATTTAGATTTGACTTGTAAGTTTTGTGCTCGCTTACTCGGTTTGTTTAGAACATGCACGTTGAACACGCTAATTCTAAAAATGTCATGTAAATGTTTTGGGGTGGTACTGGTATCATTTAGTTGGATTTTTTTAGTACCGCATCTTTTACGCATAAAGTGTCAGGGGTGAGTAAGGTTGAATTTAAAGAAAGTGTACCTACATTTGCGTGGAGGGACAGTTAAAAACAATTTAGGAAAACCACCCTTAGTACAATCGGCTGGGATTAAAACCCTGGTATCCTAGTCATCGGCAATCCAGTATACTGCGAGTGTGACGCATTAGACCATGCGGCCACCGAAACAGGTATACATTACTTAAAGGCGCCTTAGCATGCTGTCTTGATCGCTTTTTACCAGATTCAATTATTTTAATGAGCGTTGTGGACTCGGCCGGGGATAATATACTCCCGCGGGACGTGAAGTCTAATGGCGCCTGTGGGTCTGACTGACTCGGAATTGGGTCATCCTTGAGGGTTGGGCGTTTTGGCGTTAAGCGCCTCGCTGCCGTTTCACATCAGATTCTGCTCGGAACACTCTCAGGAAACGTATTTGTTTCTCATTGGCAAGTTGCGTCTACCAATCCTTCCCAGTCTAAGGAGTCACTCTTGTGTTAGACTGACCTGCTGAAGATGAGGAGATAGGGGCTAGAATCCCGGTCGGGTCTACTGAAGGTAGCTTTTCCTAAATGGTCTACCACTCCCCCCCCCCCC
>CABFWO010002136.1:120050-130363 GCA_902155825.1 Timema genevievae
GATCGAGGTTTGAATCTCGGTCAGGTGAACTAAGGGTGGTTTTTACTAAATGGTTTTCCACTCTTTCCCCCACGTAAGTGCTGGTATACTTCCTATAAATATAACCTTCCTAATCCTTAAAAAAAACACTAGCGTAATTAGTACGTAAGCGTATAAACCGAACGGGTAGTAAGACGCGATGCTAATAATAATAATTAATATTATTATTATGTTATAATGGCGTGTCTGTGCTACATCAATATGTAGCCCAATTTGTGGACATATTAGACTGTACTAATGTACCGTTGTCCAGGGGTCGCCAGACTGTACTAATCGTACATCCTTTCCACGGAGTCTCTTTCTATGTCCCGATGAGATGATGGTGATAGGGAGTATGAAGGTTTGGAGCCAATTAAGATCTTAACCTAACCTAAGCCTAATTAACCAAACCCTGATGACCATGTAAACTACTCTCATTCCGATAAAAATCCCCATGTACCATCTGGGAATCGAACCCGGGTTCTCTAGGTCAGAAACCAGGGGGCTCTGACCAGTAAAGCACGAGGCCGGTTAAACCAACCAATGTCCCATGTTTTCAGTTTTATTTCACTAGGCACACTTTTACTGAAATAATGGTCGCATCTCTATCATGAATTAACGAGTGAGGTATACCAATACGCCAATTTTCCTACGAATGAACATACCTGATAGAAAAAGTTACTAGATTTACTTTTTAACATACTCATACAAGTCATTTGATCTGCAGATGTCACCTTTGATGGATATTAACAATACCTATAAAATAACACAAATAATATCTTTAAATGTTAGCAATGTTGACGCAAAAAAATAGTTAGTATTTTCTAAATTTTGCTCCAAATGTCCATTCGTAATAAAATCAACCCCGGAATAAAAGACAAGGTCATTTTTTTTACCCTTGTTCAGTGAATAGTTAACATTACCAATAAAAATAAAATTCTTTTCAGAAAATAGTTAGTGTGTATTTTAAAGTCTAAATGTGTAGTTTGAAACAATCAGTGAGTTTTTAAATTATAATAATATTCATAGAATAAACTTAATCAAAACCACGTCCCTCAAATATTTTTCAAAACAAAGATATTTAGTTCAATGAAATCATTGCTCAATTTGCTGAAGTTAAGACTATTAGTAGTGCATGCTTCCAAATTTAAACATCACTGAAAATTATAATCTGCGCTACTACCAAATTACTACCAAGTTTTCATAATAGCTACTTGTTTTGCTAATAATAGACTTTATGGCTGGTCGTACACACGGTAAGAGCTAACGTATATTGAATTAATTACAAAAACATTGATTTTTGTAAGCCTACGTGTAATTAGTAAGAAAATGTAAGGTATCGCTCTCGTGATATACTGGGTTGCCGATGGCGCAGAGACAGGGGTTTGAAATCATGTCGGGTTGACTGAAGGTGAGTATATCATCTTAGTTCATTCGGTAGCGTGTCTTTATACTGAGCTAAAGGTCCCGGGCTTGATTCCCGGCATGACCGAAAAATGTATCATTGGGGAAATTTGCGTTTCCCCCTTTCACAGTTTTTTCTCTCCACATGTTGTGTCTGTTTTAGATTTAAGTTAGTTTATAAGTCGTGTGCTGATAATATCAGTCGGTTCATAAAGTGCACGTTAAATAGTTCAAATAAAAATAAATACGGGTTTTTCTTTTCTCTTCTTTCCCCTCCTAAATTGTGTTACACGTAAATGCGGGTACATTTAATATAAAATCTACCCTCTTCACCCTTACATCATCAATGTAAATTAATATGTAGTCACCATATCCATATCTGGTCTAGGGGTAAGGTGTTGGACTTTTGTGCTGGGGGTTCAGGGTTCAATCCTCGGTCCCGGCACAGATTTATCTGATTGCCAAACCCTTCCTTCACCTCCGACAAGACGTGTATTAACCACAACTTGTGAATGTGTGAAATGCCAGGCCTCCACCGTGGTTCGGATCCCACGTTAAACTGTATGTCCTCCATTTCATCTCACAATCGCCCTACCCATTACACATTAGCGTAAGTGTGTATAACCCGGATGGTTAGTAAGACGCAGTGCTAAAAAATCCCTCCTCTACCCCACCCCATATTTATCAAGCCGAGGACCGTAACCGTGGTCTGGAGCTTTGATCAAACGAACACTTTCAGATCGAGGTTGACATTAATTTGGGTGACCTTAGCATTTATGAGAGGTTATAACGAAAGATAAGATTGAAAAGTCAACACATGTCTCTTATCGAGACGGGACGACTGGCGACAATAATAATAATACTATAATAAATGTCATATAAGTTGAGAGTTAACCTAAACTAAACAAGCTTGTGTGTGCGTTTGTGCGCGCGCGCTTGTGTTCCGTCCGTACTATATGTCTGATTAATTTGAAGACCTGTGTATCAAAAAAATAGCGTGTCGCCGCCATCCATTTAAAAACCACGTGATTTTTTTTTCACTCGTTTATTTTGTGCAAGGTCTAACGGTATTGTTGGGCACGTGTAAAAATGCGTCGTTCTTGTTTTTCCTGTTGCTTTTTTTCTGGAAGGGAGAAATTCGGGCTCGAATCCCTGGCGGATATCATAAGGGTGTTTTTCCAAATAGCTTCACCATTTTACTTTGTAATGTGGGTACATTTCCTCTTGTATTCTACCTTCCTCATCCCTCTACCAAAAGTGGATTGCCCGGACGGGTATGCAAAACAAAATATATATAATATATATATTATATTTAGTTTGTTTCAATAAAAATTAGCCTGAACCTGTTTCCTTGCCCTCACTGAAATGCTAGTCCATGTTTAAAAAACCCCGTATACTTCTGCAACCTTGATATGAAGCGCGATGCTGCAGATTCCCTAAATCAAAGGCGCTTTACAAGTTTTAGACAAAGTATTTCATGTTTTACTGTAATTTCACACGTTCGCGTGCCTTTCTCCTTGGTTGATTTGATCAACTACAGGTTTAGACTCCTGGTGCGATCCTAGGGGGTGCCTACAATAATTTATTATAATTGTTCGTCCTGATATTGATACATTCTTAATTTAGGCACTCCCAAATAAATATACAGGTGTCCAGAGTCTGCAAACTCCCGGCCCACTTGTTTACAATACTTTTATATTTTTATTAACCCTGCTTTCAAACGCACACAAGACATAATAGTCTCAGTTTAGCGAATAAATATAACTTTTTAAATATTTAAAATGTACATGAATGATTTAAAATACAAAGCATTGACAATCTATCATAGTTACATCAGTCGGCACGCAGACTAAACGTCAAATTCTTATGGTGTCGGGGAGGTCAAGGTTCGAATTACAACTGGATGTACAGAGGGTTGCTTTTGCTTGATGGTTTATCACATCCTCTTGACTCAAATGCGTTTAGATATCCTATAAACTATATCCTCATTCTTTACTTACTAGTGTGATTAGAATGCGCATAGCTCGAACGGTTAATAAGACACGCTGTAAAAACAAAAATGTGGAATAACTTTGTAATAAAACATGTTTTTATAGGCTATGGCCCCACAACACAACCCGAGTTTGTGAATATGGCCTTCATAAAAGTTTGAGTGATACCTTTGCATTACATATTGTTTCTCTTTTACTTTACGATGTATGGAAAATATTTTAATCGAAAAAATGTGTTGTCTGATATTATTATGAACCTTGATGATTTATATATAGTCTACCTGCTCTTAAACATGTGGTTCTTACAGTTCTGTGTGTCCCTACATATTATATTTGTATTATGTCAGTCTACCTGGGGCTACAACCGATACTTTTTGATGGATTCCGTTCAAACATGAGTGGTCACACCTCCAAATGAAATAATTATTTTGATTCTAGCTTTCAAATTAAATAAATTTTTGTAAACAGATGATTGAATTTCGAAAATTTGAGGTTTTTCTAAAATAATTAAAACAACTTTGCTTCAAATTGATATCTGAGGAATGTTTTACATAACACATTTTTCCTTAGAAATGTTCATTTAAGGGTAGTTGATTGAATATTAATATTTAAAAAGGACCATGTTAGAAATTGGTATCTGGGAAAGGGGGAGGGGGGAGTAGATGAAATAGCACTTGTTTTTCAGATAAACATTTGTTTTCTTTTAGTGTTCTTTACTGAAGAGGATTTCCTTTAATTGGTTATGTTAACTAAATAACCTAGCCAATTTTATTCAAAATGGGTACTATGCGTGTACCCTAATTTTGGTTGGAAGAATAGTAGAGAAAATTCAAACATATGCGGCCAATGTTAATAACATTCTACTATATTATTTGTGTTATTTTATAGGTATTGATAATATTTATCAATAGTTACAGTTGCAGATCACATGACTTAATGTATGAATATATTAAAATTGTTTTAGTAACTTAGTAACTAAGTTCTACTGTTCTTCCTACCAAAATCGTACTGTAGAATAGTGTTCATAGTAAATAGCTAGTTTTTTTTTAATGTGGTTTTTCTGCTAACCAATTTTTGGGAATTTTAATTCAAACTTTTTTATGCCTTTTGAACTCGCCCTTCCCTAAAATAGATGATGGCTCGCTTCATTACAGCTATAACTTTCAGAAAATATATTTCAATATCGACGTTCCCAGGAACCGCGCCCACTCAAAACGAGGTCGTGGGGGATGCTACCGTCTACCACCGTCTTGTAGATTTTTTTCCCGATCCTGATTCATATTCCTCAGCTATTCGATCATCTGTTGATTGATGTTCCTCTTCCCGCTGAAAGGTACAAGTTGCGTGATAAAAAAAGCCTGTTATTTTCACAATTTTGTTTTAAAACCGGGACAATTTTTTAAGTGTAAACCCACATTTCTACCTCTGGGTGTTTTCAGAAAACTTGTTCCCTCGGTTCAGTTTAAAGTAAAGTGGCCTTTTTTTTCTTGGCATTTTTGGGAACAGCCACCGATGGAAGCTGGAGATTACAGTTTCATTTGACCAAATTATACATAATATAGGCCTACACTTTGGCCATACTTCTTGTGTGTTATTGGACTCTCTCTAAACCAACCTATACCTATGAAATATGTGTGTATATTAAAAAAATTCTGTTGTGAGCCTACAAAAAAATTTCTGTTTAGAAGAAGGCTAGATCTAAAAAAAAGAGAGAAAAAAGTTATTGTAGGTGAAGGGCGAAAGGTAGTATAAGCTGGGACATAATAGAGTAGTCGTCCCAGTAAATGACAGATCATTATATTTTAAGCCGTGTGGCCTGACTGCGATTGATTCTTCCTTGCTGACTGAGGTGGGCTGCCTTGTCCCAAGCTTAGCATCCTTTCCTGGGTAAATTTCTCAATTCTACAAATCTAATGATAAATTAATTAGGTAGGCCTTCCATAGAACAAGGTGTAATGCCTGTTTTCGAGTTTCTCGATCTACTTAATTTGCCCGTACTTTGTCCACGAAAGTTTCTCACACCACGAGAGGGCATGCGAATATGGTGATAGGGAGGCCAGAATTGGTCAATATTTATTCTTTATTTATACTTTGCTAATGTTCCCGCTATAGAATATTAGTCCACTCAACGACAAGGCTTGATTTGCTGAGTGTCCGTTAATCACCTATTCACTTCCCACATGTGTTTTGGACGCTCTGAAGGTCAGCCCGGACGCCTTACGTGTGTGAAACGGCGAATTAACGATTCGTTGACCTCGGAAGAGGTTGAGAGATTGAACGAGGTGCAAATCGATAAGTTTGAGGAGGAGGCTTATTTAGGAAAGTAGAGCTGTTTTTGGTCACTGATGGGGAGTTCATGGTAAGCCTACATTTTCCTCCGTGCGTCAGCGATGTGGCTGCAGTAACAGCTTGCTGACTGGCTCGGTCAGAGGTTGGTCGAGACTTGTCATCCTTTCTGCTGAGTTTGTTGATAGGTTTGATTATGTCGATTATTGAGAAAGAATATGTCACCATGCTTGTCAGAATTTTTGTTAGAGTTAACAAAATTAATTGCTTTTTAAACGGCTTATAAGCTTATTTTCATTATCACTTACATCACCTATTAAAATATTAATCTCTAACACTAAGGAACGTAATGAGAGGGATAATTTTTAAGAAAATGCATCTGAATTCGAAGGAATAAGGGTGGTAACCCACATTATTGGAGGTGCGCACGTTCGCCAAACCAAACTCGAGCCTCCCGGTTCAAGTCTGAAACTTTACCTTGCATCCAACCTTTCCGGTTTCTACAAAAAAAAAAGTTAATATTATTTTTAGTCTATCTTTGAAAAGCTTCTTATATAAAGTTGGAGTAACAATATTCTCACAGGCAGATTTACAGTCCTACTTAGACAAGAACGAATTTTTTACAGGTATAACAGTTAATGATTTTCATACATTTGCACGTCAAGAAATTTAATTTACAGAAGCTGTCGGTTTTCAATATCTATGAAATATACTATTAACTGGCATACATTTAAATGTTATCACTGTTGATTGAAAATAAAAATAAATGTTTGAATTTTCTAAAGGGTCCTTCCCGCTCGTATTATTATAATCGTTAGTAACACGTTTTATTGATAACATACATAGCTTTACTAAGCCTTTAAAAATCATTACCCAATATTTTGGGCTAAATTAATGTTTGCAATAAATAACTTTCTGATAGCTGTCGCCTACACTCTGACCTTCCATATCTTATAATCTGGGATATAGTGTAACCTGTCAAGGTAAGTTTGCAACCTAACCTTTCAGAATAAAGTGAGGGCTAGTTGCATAATCACACTGAGTACGCCTCGTGTGCGGCGCTAAACTAAATACAGGGAGACACCTACCAAGACCAGAATACAATGGGCCGGTTTCATCTGCAAAACTGGCCCATTCCATTCCAGTCTAGGTAGGTGTTTTCCTGTATTTAGTCTAGCACCGCACTTGAAGCGCACTCACTGTGACTATGAAATTGACCCTCGGTGTGCACTGTCTACTACCGTTCTTGATTCTGATCCGAGAGACCCTTCCATATTGTGATTTAACACCACCGCTGGCTGCTCCGGTGGCTGCATGGTCTAACTCGCTACTCTACAACGGGAGATCGAGGTTCGAATCTCGGTCGGTTATACTGGCGGTTTAAAAAAAAAATCCACTCTCCCTCCACGCAATTCGCCTACACTTGAACTAAATATAACCTTCCATATCCCTAAAACCATTAGCATAATTAGTTTATAAGCATGTAAACCGAACGGGTAGTAAGATGCGGTGCTGTTAAAAAACAAACACCACCGCTCACTCTTTGCCCCACCCCCTTTATAGTATGAATTCTCGCACTATTACACCAAGATGTGACAGGTTTGTTGTCTCCTTTCACTCTCTTCTCTCTCTATCCGCCCCTCCGCTCCCTCCTCCCCTGGGTCTCTCCATGAGAATATGTTTGTGTTTTCAACGGAGTGACACTTTCTCGTCGATAAGATATCAACCATCCTGCAGGTGTAAGGTTGATTTCACCTTCTCCTGATATAATTCAAATTGTGCCAGTTCCCTTGGTGTCTGCTGTATCCGATTTCCTCTCACTCATGAGGGCAACCTTTAGAGCAGTCGTGTCAAACTCTTTGACCTGATGGGCAAGAGCGTAGGAATAGGGGGGTCCAGACCCCCTTTGACTTTGTTTAATTGCATATACATTTACATATAAAAATGTTATGATATAGTTGGTTTTTTTTTACTTTTTACTTCAGTTTTAATTGTATGTCATCAACCAAATACTAGTTAATATTTTAATATTCACCTTCGAAATGCAGATTGTTAAACTTTCGATTGTAAAATTAACTCTTATCAACATTTCAAATGCCTTTATTTCTTTACATTCAATATGGTATCTGAAAACAAAGGACGTTTCTTGGAATGAGCCGAGAAAAGGAGGTGAACATTTCTGCCATCACCTGTATGAACTTATTTGTTGAGGAACTAACACGAGGAAAGAACAGAGAAAGAGAAAATATTGTAATTGTGAAAAAACTGTGTATCTGGAAATTGTGTGTGTGTTCCTCGGTCTGTCTGCGTCACAACCGAAACTGTTTTATGGATTTTGTTCAAACTTGATATTTAGGTATTATATGGGTAGATTTAAAAAAAATTCTAGGCCTTAAAATAAGGGTTGTTTATTACTATTTTTTGAAAATGGCTCTAACAATTTTTAAATGGATATCTGGGGTGTATTTGACATGACAGATAATACAGTAGGTCTATACCCTAACCACGTGAGGAGAGGTGATGACAGATAGCAGAAGATTATTTAATGTACACATTGATTGGCTGAAAGTAACTAATGTCAACTTATCCGGAAATAGTTATTGATAATATAGTTGGTATTACTCCTAAGAAAATAATGATTATTTCCGACTAGGCTATTATAAGCTGTTAATAGTGATTTAATAATTTCAAATCACTACAGTTTAATTTTTATAAGGGATCAAACTTGTTATTTTATGCTTTTTGCATAGCATTTTAAGGTAAAGTAATTAGTACTTGGCTAAAATTTGGTATAACCTAACCTCCATATAAAATGTCCATAGTGAAATAATTATGTTAAAGAAAAATTCATTTTTGACGCAAAAGTGGTTTAAAAGTGGTAAAATGGCATCAATCATATCATTAATATATAAATAGTATTTTTTTATATCATGTGTATTATAAAAAGTAAAGACTCAAGGTGATTAGTACACTAGCTCACCACGCCCTTCGTCTAGGCGTGGTCTGCACGCGGCATCCCTTGCAGGAAAACTTATGCATGATTACTTTATTACAGTTCAATTTTAATAGGAAGAACCTTATCTTAAAGCTATGAAATCTACCAGATCTGCTTTCAAGTGTTCATACGTTTAGGCATGTGACATGCAGCTCTCACTTCTGATAGGCCTATAACATTTAATAGTCTTGATATTTCTTCTTGGATTTAAAGTTTATATTATTTTTCCTTGGTGATCAAGCTAAACAGAAAACAAGTTAATACCATATTCAATAGTTAATTGTATTCATATAGAATAACAGTGGTTCACGTGGTTTTGACATAGGTCTCACAAGATGTCAAACTTTTTTACGTTCAGGTTACTCGATCGAATGCTTAAAATGTTATAACTATATCAGTTGAAATATTAGACGAAAAACCTTTTAAGTAAACGCCATATTGAAACGGATAACCAAATTTAAACTCTGTTTATACATCGTTTGGCCTAAGTTCAAGGAATGGCCATGCCAAATTGAATTAAAATTAGTCCACGCGTGTGGCAGTTATTGCACAATAAATATACTGACAGGCAGGCGAAATGGTCGAGTTAAAACAGAACCTCGCTTTTATCGGTCAGCAATAATATTAAGGTAAAATATTATATTTTTATTTTATATATTTGAGGTACGGTATTTAACGTGCACTTTCTGAACCTATTGATTATACCAACACATGAGTATTTTCTATGAGCAAGAACGAAAGTGCCTGCCAATTTGTTCCGGGAACCGTATTTTAACATACCTTTTAGGGTTATTTTACATGTCTCAGTCGACCTGGGACCGACGGCCTTACTTCCCCTCCGAAGGAAGTTGTCTAACGGATTTTTATCGCTAAAGAGGGACCCGTTGATCCCGGCTGGGTTTGAACCCACGACCATCGGTTCCTGAGGCCAGCACTTTACTCCAAGACCACCGATGTCGACTAAAATATCTTAATTTCTGATGTATTTTGTTTCTACCTTTAGTTACTTAATTTATCTAGATCAAGGAGCCTTTAAAGCCTCGACAGTGAGAAAGCGCCAGACCTGGCAGAGCAAATACAAATTACGGGGTTGATAGGCGCCTGGAAATGTCAAGGAATTTGGTGTGACAGGGAAAAGTCAGAGAAATTTTATAAATTCACTGGAATATTCATGTATTTCAGCAATGATTTTTGAAATATAAAATAATATAGCTTAACACACTGTAAACTGAATGATCATTGGATAGTTTGAGGATGATATTTTCCATCATTCGATAGTTAAAATCATTGATAGTGCCCATCGCTTCCCCCACGAGGGGTCGTCAGCCGGAACCAAGTGACGGAATGTTCCAGTCCGGAGCGAGAGCAGGTCGAGCACTCCTTGTAAGGTCCGGGCCCCGATGATAGGTAAGTGCTCTGCTCTCTTAGATGGACCATCTCTCTCCTCTTTTGTCCTTTTCTTATCCTGGCTGGCCTTGACGCTACTGCACTGTTGTCGTCTTCCCACGCGAGGTCCTCAACACTATATCGCGCCAAGGTCAAGCAGGTTGCGTGGGCAGTCTGCAGGTCCCGCATAGTTTTCACGTATTTACCGCCGTTGATTTTTTTTTTTTTTTTTC